>JBAMBJ010001342.1:0-48663 GCA_037043495.1 Drosophila recens | reverse complement strand
TACTACTGTGGGCAAAAAGTACCGGGAATTTTAAATTTAAAAAATGTTGGGATTCCAATTGGAAAAAATGTTTGTACTTTTAGGTTGGCACTACTATCATTAACATCTGTGCAAAATTATGCGTTAAAATATTCATTAGTGAATAAGTTACGATTAGTTTTGTACGACGCCAAATGTGCATTTGGCGATTTTGATTGAATCTCCTCAATCGACCCGAAGCGATGTCCTCGGAGAGGTCTTTTGAGCTTAGAAAATAGCCAGAAGTCACACAAAGATAAATCAGGCGAAAAAAGTAGCTGCGGGACAATTTTGGTCGAGTTAGAACACATAGAACAGGGGCAGTATGAGAGGGCGCATTATCATGTTGCAAGAACCATGAGTTGTCAGCCCATAGTTCTGGCCTCTTTTTACGCATAGCTTCGCGCAAACGACGCATATCGCTCAAAAAATATTCCTTGTTAACAGTTTGGTCGGTCGGAAGGAATTCATAATGAACTACAACACGATAATCCAAAAAAACTGTCAACATGACCTTGATTTTTGAGCGAATTTGACGCGATTTTTTCGGTCTCGGCCCACCTTTTGCCGATATTCGCTCGATTGATCGGTAGTTTCCATGTCGTAAGCGTAGATCCAAGTCTCATCGCCCGTAATAATGCGTTTTATAATATCCTGATAGTCAGAAAACATTGTTTCACACACTTCCACGCGGAGCTTGTTTCGATGAAATTGACCGTTTTTTGGCACAAAAATCGCCAAATGCACATTTGGCGTCGTACAAAACTAATCGTAACTTAAACACTAATGAATATTTTAACGTATAATTTTGCACAGATGTTAACGATAGTAGTGCCAACCTAAAAGTACAAACATTTTTTTCAATTGGAATCCCAACATTTTTTAAATTTAAAATTCCCGGTACTTTTTGCCCACAGTAGTATATAATATAATATTATATGATAATACTGAAAAACCTTGGCAAAATTAAATCAGCTAAGAGAATTAAATTATTAATTTTTTTCATTTTGACACTTCGACTAACATATGTATCATTAACTTCAAAAGTAAATCATGTTTATAAATAAGATTTGTATAAAAATTTAAAATAAAATAAATAATAGCTAAAAAAATAAAAATAATATGGCTGCAAATAAAATAATTTGATTGGCTTAAAAAATGTGGAATAAATAAAAAAGCTTGAAAAAATACATTTAATTTCTTAATACATATTTAATTTGGAATATTTGAAATGAAAAGTTTTAATAAAATCTTTACACCAACGAAGTCAAAGTCTCTCTTTTTTAAATTTTTTGCAGTCTTGCTCACAAGTGCGTATTGCAAAATGCAACGGCCCGTGTCCCAGTTTTTGGTGTGTACACACTGACAGCGAAGCGTTGCCAGTTGCCACTGATGTGCGAATGAAGCGAACGGACAGCGTTCGTCACAAAGTGCGCACTGCCAGTAACTCATTTGATTTACTTTTTATATCCGGCTGACAAGTGCCGCTGTCTGTCTGTCTATCTGTCCGTCTGTCTGTCTGTCTTTAGGCAAGCGACTGAAACCTCCAAGGCTCCTGCTTGCCACAACACAACAGCAAGAACTACGGCGACAACATAAAGATGGCACAACTCATGTGTCGTTGTTGTTGTACTTGTCATTGTTGTTGTCGTTGTGTCACAGTGTTGTTGTTGCTGTTGTCGCCGCCACGTCGGTCCTCCTGGTTGAGCGTTATGCAATTATAACTTTTGTCATTAGCAACTTAAAATGCAAATTGCTGCAATGAAGCGTCGTTGTCGTTTTTCGGCACTACTCGCATGTGTCGACCAGGCTAAGAGAGAGAGAGGGAAGAGAGAGAGACGAAAGAGAGGGAAGCGAGATATACATATGTGAATGGGTGTAGGGGTAGAGGTGTGTGTGAGTTGCCGTTATTTAAAGTGTTATGACTTAAGTTGCAGCCGTTGGCTTTTAAACGTTATCTAAGTAGCTGCCCTGAAGCAAGCCTTCTATCAGTCATATGAATGAAACTGGAGATGGAAAATGCAGATGGCGTTGGAGTTGGAGGATGAACTGACACATGTCGAGAGCTGGCAAAAAGTCAACACGTTACATAGTTGGCTAGCCAATTAGTGCTTGTCGCCAGTTAATTTGGTTGCGTTCTCTTGGCCCATAAAGTTGGCAACAAAATAAAATGGTTTCGCAACACAGTTGCATCTGACAAAAGCCACCACAAAAGAACTAACCATTATATGTAAGTGTAAGTGTACTTCTGCAGATGTCTGAGTGAAAGCTGAACTCAACTGAACTGAACTCAAATCAACTCAACTATCCCTTCAACTCATCCCCAGACACTTCAAGTCACGCTGGCAAGCTGGCCCATTCCCTTGGCCAAGTCACGTCCGAGAAATTAAATAGTTAAGCCGCTTTTTTAATGCAATTCTCAGGTGCGGAACTTGCGGGAGGGCAAAACGTACGTTTTTGCCTGTTAAATCCTTAAGCTTTAAGTTTGATGATTGTGGATACGGATATAGACCAAGTGAGAAATTAGCAAGAAAGGATGGTCAATGCTACAGTAGATAAATCATTTGATACACTTTTGAATGTAAATAAAAAATAGAAGCATATTTGAAATAATTATAAAGTCTTCATATAAGTGTTAATTGAATACAAATTTAAATTAATTTATACGAAGATTATACGAAGCTACACAGAAAACAAAATGCCGTTCTAAAATCAATCCAGGATTAAGCTGAACAATCAAGCCTATATCGAGATTAAAAAGGCAAAATAAGCCCAAATTACTTGATTCTCTCTCGGCCTCTCTCATTTCAATTGGTTCGGTGGCTCAGTGATTAGAGTCGCCGACCTGTTTGAAAAAAACCTGGGTTCGATTCCCCCCAGTCAATTGCATTCAAACATTCTCTTCATTAAAAAAAAATGTTAAAAAAAAGAACTATAAATAAAAAATGTTTAAAAAAAATTAAAAAAAAAAGTTAAAAAATTTAAAAATAAAAAATTAAATAGTAAAAAAAATTTAAAAAATAAAAATGAAAAAAAGTTTGAAAAAAAAAAATCTTAAAAAAAAAATGTAAATAAAAGTTTAAATGTAACAAATAACATTTTTTTTTAGCCTGAATTTAAGAATTTTAGGATTGAATTTGGGATTGAAAAAATCAAGTATTTCATACTTGGTTTAAGCAAATCCGAGATTACCCCACTTCTGACATCGTTTCGGATTGAATCCGGGCTAAATATCCCGGATTTTTTTCTGTGTACGATGAAATTTTAAACTAAAGAGAAGCCACGAAAGTTTAAAAATTAAATTTAATTTTTTTAAAAAGACTGCAGTATTTTTCTCATTCCTGGATCTATTAATGAAGTGTAAATGTTTTAGCTACAAAAAAATTTTTAATAAGCTTATTTACAAAGTTTTTATTTTCAGTATAAATTTAATCATCTCAAATTTATATTGAAAATAATAACTTTTTTTTTAATTATTGTAAGAATCTATAGATTGTCAATTTCTTAGCTTTAAAATCATTTTTGTTAAATAAGTCATATTTGATTTGATTGATTCTGTAAAAGTGTAGAAAATAAATTTAATTTTAAATTGGAATATTTGTTTTGGTTGTAAATCTCTCAATGAAGTGCAAATTTCTTACCTTAAAAACCACTTGTTTTAAATAAGCCATGATTGATTTGACTGCATCTGTTGTCCATCGATGTGCTTGATCTTTTATGACGATGTCTATATCTCGATTTCTTTTTCTCTTTGCAGACACACATGAAATGAGCCGTACAAGACACAGAGTGGGGAAAAGAGACAGAGCAGGAAAGAGGCAGATTGTGTGGGATTTCTGTTGTTGAGTTGATTAAATTGATGTTAAAAAGTTTAAGTGGCTGTCAGAGCAATGTAAGCCACTAAAATTTCATAGCCTACTTTGTGCAGTTCTCTTCTGACGTTTGTGTGTGCCGACTTTGTGCCTTCTGCCATTCGGGCCATAAAATGCTGTTAAGAGCGGCGCTAACGTGTATAGTTCAAGTGCGCACTTAGCCACTTAGATCAACAACAACAAAAATAAAAACAAAATCAAGAGCAACCCCTTGGTTAACGGTTATATCGGTTAACAGCTAAGTCTTGTAAGCTGACGGATATCCTTCTCAATTGCCCCGCTCTTCTCCCTTTTCTCGTTTCCCTTCTCTACCCCTAGAAAATGAATTATAGTCCGTTGCGGATATACGCATAAGGCACGTGTCTGCGCTGTCTAATTGGCAAAGCGAATGAATCTCTGGCAGTTGCCAATCTCTCCACTGACCGCTGCCCTCAATCTCTTCTTTCTTTTCCCTTTCCCTCCCCCTTGGCAGCTCTAATGCCACAGCATTTTCAATTAGACGCTGCGAGTTTTCGATTTGCGTATTATTTATGGCGCTCGCAAATCGTGCGCATTATTCATAAGCCGAAAGGCAGCTTAATGGCCATGGCCCTGCTTCTGGCTCTCTGTGAGTGTGAGTGTGAGTATGAGTGTGAGTCTGAGTCTGAATAAAAGTGGAGTGATGCCACAATCGAGGGGTTGGAACTTTGCAAGTGGTCGTTCTACTTATTGAGTGCAACACAACCTTAAAATACTCGCTCAGGGAATGTTTGATTACGAGTACTCATACCCATACCCATACTCATACCCATACCCATACTCACTCTCATACTGACACCCGTGTGCTCGTTTGGTAAATGCATAAAGCGACGCTAATGTGACGCGTGCACCTTGCGGTTGCCACATGCCACCCACTCTGCAACTTGCAACTGCCACATTTGTGCAACTTCTGAGACTGAGGCTGAGGCTGTTACCTGGCTTGAACTGCAATAAACGTTTGTCTTTGCCACCAGCAGCAGCAGCAACCGAATAAACCAAATGCCACAAAGGCATCGCGTCCACATCCAACTACAACTGCAACTTGGCCAGACATTCAGGCAACATTCAGCGTCTGTGACTGCGACTGCGACTGCGACTGTAACCCTTCATGCACTCGGCACTCGGCACTCAAGACGACCGCATAACCAACCCAAGCGAGCATTTCATGCCCAAGTCCCAGCTCCACTCGACTGGGACATGAATGCTGTCTGCGGTGGTTTGTCTTCGCCGTACGCTGATCTTGGTTGTCTGGCCAACGGGGCAACGCGTCAGTTGAACTGAAAGTGAGCTGTGGCCGGGAATCAGACATTTAAGGCATCCGTAGTCAGTTAAACCATCGGAGTCGAAGCTATTTGATTATTTTATTTAATATTATGCTAAAAACCGCCGACATAACAAAATAAGTTTAAGTTCAACATTTAAATAAATAACAAAATAAATTACAGTAAAAAACAATCATAAAATATTCCTAAATAATAAATGTTATTAATGGTATATTTGAATATTCTGTATGCAGTTGTGATTGGCTTAAAAAAATTGGGAAATGGTATTCGTAAATTTAATACATGTTATTTTAAAAGAAACATAAAAACTCGGTTATCGACAGCCGTTCAATTCAATTTCAGCAAATAAAAAAATATCATTCATAATAAAATTTGTTTCTCTTATCTAACCTTTTTTTCTTTCAATTTTCTTCAATGTTTATTATTCAACTACATCTCATAATAAATTCACATTTCTTTTAATGAATTTTATTTTAAATTTTGTACTAATTTAAGAATGCAAATCTTCTTTTTCTTTGTTGTTTGTTTTTTATTAGCTTATTTTTATTTACTTACAGAAGCCAGTTAACAGCGGTCTGTTAAGCTAAAGATTAACAGCACTGCAGTTGCGCAGTTCTCAGCGTTGCGCTCTTAAATGTTAGTTTTTCTGTTAACCTATCCGCCTGATCTGATTACGTGTCCCAATTCCGGAACGTTCCCAAGTAAGCTAATGGGCATTTGCATATTTCGTGGCATAGATAAAATATACATGTGCATACATATACAAATTTATGTGTCTTCTGAAGGCGCCTTGAATGGAACTTTGGCACACAGTCATTGCCGTAGCGTGTGCAGGCATCGTTTGGGCCAAAAGTATATTTATGTGGCCTGGGACTTGATGAAACCTGTTGAAAGTGCGTAGCAGTGCAGCGTTGATTTATTGCTTCTTTGGGCAACTGACAATATTTTAATTAAAACCTTTCATCTTTCGATCGACAGGTTCTTTCTCTATGACCCCCGACAGATGCCTGTCGCCACCTGCCACGCCTCCTGCCTCTGCCCAACTGCTGCTCCCTGAAGTAATTTTGTAAGAGCAGCAGACGAATATTGGCAGAAAATGCAGACACCTAATAAAAGTTTTGCGACAAGGAGAAAACTCAAGTGTAACGAAAACAAAAACAATAATTTTGGAGTTTATTTCGGACGAGCGACCTGAACCAGGTCCAGAAGTTCCCTCTCAAGGAGGGCTGGAGATGCCAATGTCGATGGCAATGCGGTTGCTTTATCAGTCGCCCACTCAGAGAACTCAGTCAGAGACACAAACAGAGACAGAGAAAGAGACAGATATAGAGAAAGGGACAGAGAGTCAGTCAGTGGGACACTTTTGCAGTTTTCCATTTGCTGTCGTTGTTGCTTTAGCTGTTGGAAAACTATTTGCCATCTCGACAATTTCTTGCACGTGCAGAGCATCGCAATGCTGGCAAAGAACTACGAGCAGAGGACCAGGACGAGGACGAGGGCAGCTCATGAGTGTCAGGTACAATATTTCAATAAAATGCATTTACGTTAGGAAAGCAGAAAAAACTTTTGATGATTTCATATTTGTCGATTCATTCAAATGAGCCACTTTTGGTTTTTTTTCACTTAGCTTTAATATTTATTTTTTTTTTCGTGGCATTTTTCGATTTATCAAATTTGTCGGGGGCAACAATTAATAACAATTAGAAGCGGCGCCGCGATCTAAGCCTAATTGTGGATAATATCAATGTTGTGCCTCTGTGTGTGCGTGTGTTTGTGTGTGTGACTGCTGCCAACTATTTCTCGTACATTGTCGAATAATTTATGCCAAAAGCGTAATTAAATTAATTAGGATTAACTTTGGCGGCGCACGCATTAAACTAGCTTTGATTAGCTTATGTTTCCACACACAAACACACACATAAAATCCATATATTTATGTATCTATGTGTGTGTGTGATTGTGTGTGTGAGTGTGGCACATGTGGCATGTGCTATTTAATCTCAATGTTGGCTTTGGGCCGCTTCGCTAATCATAAAGATAGCATAAGCGATGAGCCCATTCACATGTGCCAATTTGCCAAAGGTTTCTTTCTCTCTCTCTCTCTCTCTCTCTCTCTGCAATGCTTTAAGTAATAACAGATTCGGAATATTCTTCAGGAGTTGCCCTAATATGATTTTCTTTATCCATGGAGACAGAATTTGTTGCCAATGCGAATAAATTAATAAGAAGGATCATTTAGCTTAAAGAAAGAACATTTCAAAAAAAGAGAGTGTGTTAAGTAATCGCCTTAATTTGTGTTTTATTATAATTTATTTATAATTTATATTTTAAAAAAATAAAAAAAAAATACTTGAAAGACTACACATATGTTTTCATTTGATTTCTTTGAATTTAAAAAATTAAAAAAATAAATAATAAAAATAAAAAACAAGCAATATAAAATATAAAATGTACGGAACAAATAAAAAAGTTACAAACATACCATTCGACATGAAAGCTAACAATAGCAATATTAAAAGCAGTACTGGTAATGATAAGAATATATATAAGACTCATACTGATTTTATTTCCTGATATATCTTTTTAACAATGTTTCAGTTTGTAAGCCTTAATTTTAATATGACTAGTGCCTTAATTTATAATCTTTGTCTTGTAGCGCTGAGAGTAAAAAGAAAAAATAAATAAATAAATAAATAAATAAATTAATTAATAAAAAATTGAAAAATTTAATTTTTATAAATGTTTATACCCTTTTGGCCGTTTAAAGGGTTGCATCGAAGACAACTGTTATTATGCTGACTTTAAATATAGTTCTCTTCTGTAAATAAAATTTACTAACACTTGGTCAATTTACTAGGCAATTGTTGTATTTTGTGTTTGTGGCATAGAATGTGTGGCAAATGTCAAATTGTCCCTTTGGACTTGGACTTCATCTAATTTATATTGCGAATAAATGTGTCGCAAATCATTATGCGGAACATTTTTCTATTTTTCTACTTTTTTGTGCAGTTTGTTTGCTTGGAGTGTTGGGCGCTTTATTTAATGGCTTGGAAATGGAAAAAAATAAACAAAGCAACTGACTCAAGCCATGACGACAACAATGCCAGCCACAGCAACAACAACAACAACAACAACATTGAGAGTTACACTGATGTGACTATGTTGGGGCTTCAGATGAACAAACCATCTAAATATAGACACAAATCACAAAAAACTCGAAAGAAAAATACAAAACTCGAGCTGATGTTGTTGTTGTTGTTGTTGGTGGTGGTGCTGTGGTGTCGACGGTGGGTGGGAATGAGCGTATTAAATCAAAAGTGGTGCATAACACAGGCAGAGGTTGCATAAAGCAAAAGTTGAGTGGAGCCAATGCGAAAACACAAGGATTAAAGGCACTGAAGGACGACGATGATGATGATGAGGATGACGATAATGATGATGGGGATGACGACGACGACGACGAGGACGAGGACGAGGACGAAAACGATGTGAACGTTTAACGCCTGCAGGATATTTATGATCATGAATTTTCTTATTGTGCTGTTGGCTGCTAGCCTGGTCTAAACTCGTCTGGCCCGTTCCATTTTGACTATGACTTCGACTAAGGCTGTGGCCATGACTTCGACTACGGCTCGAGCTACGGGTGAGTTTCAGAGCAGCTCTTGTAAGCGATTTATTAAAATGTGCAGCAACACGAAAACTGAACTGAAAGACGCCCAAAGGACAGCTGTCTGTAGCTGTGTACCACTGTGGCAGTGTGGCATGAACTCAGCTGGAGCAACTGCCTCCCGACAGTCCCGACTTTCTCCGTCTCCTTGAGGAGCAGCGTATCAAATGTGCGCCCATTTATTTATACACATCGCTGGCCGCGCCCACCAATCGACAGAAATGAGTTATAAAACTTCAATAATCTCAGCGAAATGTTTATTTATGTTTAGCACGAGAGCGAGAATGGAATGGGAAGAGGAAAGAAGAAGACCGAGGCAGGTTCTTCAGGGAAGCTATGGGGAGAACTGGGAATAAGATTGGGTGTGGTGTGAGTATGCAAAGGAGCGCGAATGCCTTGAGCTGCCATTACATTATTTGCATCATATCCAGGAGGAGGTTGGCACGAGGAGGAGCACTTACATCGAATCAATAACAAAATAAATCGTTTTACAACCGCAGGACATTGTATTGTGTTACACAAAAGATTGGCAATGCCCAGGCAACACGGGCAACCCCAGGATACGCCAGGAAGTCTCACTGAAACCAGTCCAATTCAGACAACGAAAGCGAAACGAAACGAAAGAAAAATGAACAACAACAAGAATAAGAATAACATAAAAAAAACATGCAAAAAGAACAGAAAACAAGCAAAAAGGAAAATAGTCAAAGTACAAGTACAGCAAACAATGCCCAGGCACTTGCAATGAAAACAAGCAATGAAAGGATATTATAGTAAAAGTATTTACAAGATGAAAGAGAGGACAAAGGCGAGAATCGAACTGAGCACTGAACACTGAACACTGAGCAGAACCCAGGACGAGAATGTACTCGGCATTTGGCAAGGAGAAATATATAAAGTGAAAGGAAGTAGAAAGTATAAATCGTTGCAATCAATTTTTGCTATGTGGTATGAATTGATAAACTGCCCCAGCTCCTGGTCCAGTTGTTGCTGTTGGTTGCTGTCTTTTTTTTGTAAGACGATACGGATACAGGTGGAGAGGGAGAAACTGCAGGTGAAGCAGGTGGAGCATGCGACCAGCAGCCCGTCAGGTGCAAGCTCCAATTTGGGTTACCTACATACACATAGAGGAGTCCTTAAAGTGAGACTTGTGCATTGTTTAGGGATAGTTCTAGTTCAGGTGCCACCTCACCGCTCCTGGTCACGTGATACTTTATGGATTGCACAACATTTAATTTGTGCTATGATAAATGAAAGGTATCGATACACGATGCTCGTTGCTCGCCAGTAATTGGAACAATGATAAATCTCATTAAAGAACTTCATAATTATTCTTTATTCATTCGCAGTTCGTTTCAAGCATAGCCCACATAGACAAAGTTGTTGTAGCCATGCTTCTGGCGGAAACTGGTCACGGCATCGCCGGGCAAGCATCCGTTTCTGCAGTGGCAACCGCTCGGGTTGCACCTGCCACGCCCACACCAGGTGCCCACGACGCCATCGCCGTTGCCACAGACCTTCTTCTCGCAGGTCTCGTGGCCATGGTACTTGCCACCGTATGTGCCACAGTGGGTGTTGTTGCCATTCTCCGCCAGCTTGAACAGAATCTTCGATGGTTTGCAGCAATCCGCATTCGAACTCGACGTCAGGCAGCACAGCCAAATGGCCAAAACCAAAGCAACGATCACTACAAATCTCATGCTGCTCAGAAGTAACACTAATCACAAACTGAAGAAATGCCAAGAAAGCCAAATTTATATAAAGTCTTTAATTAAGTTCAATGCACGGCGTTGACGTCGTTCGTAATTGGTTTTAATCCGATAATGTTTGACTAAATTGATAAGTGTTTTACCTCCGCCAAGGGGTGAAAATAATTAAAGCTGCTTTCTGGCGATAAGTTGACAAGAAGCAATGAGCCCAATTATTAATTGACAGTTGTTAATGTTGTTATTAATTGATAGGAAATTAACTAGACGACATGAACATCTCTTATATGATAATCGCCGTAGAAATCAGTGAAAGTCTGAACAGCATCGCCCTCTCGACAGCCGCCGTCACAGTGGCAGCCAAAAATGTTGCACGGCCCACGGCCACAGTAGCTGCCAGTGATGGTTGTACCATCGTCACAAATTACCACTTTGCAGACTTCTTTACTCAGAGTCCTGGCATTATACGAGCCGCACTCATCGTTCTCATCGATCATCCGAAAAGAGATGAGTTTGGATGGACAGCAAACACTTTCTCCAGGTCCAATCTGTACCATTAACCCTAGAAGAAGCAGTGGCCAGATCCAACAGAATACGGACATGCCTCTGGTAACCTAAAGATCATCTGGCTTATAGTAAAATATTTATATTGTAGGACAACAATATTCAAAACGACTTACATTAGTAACTGAAAAAGAGAGACGCAAATTTTATAATTTATAACAATTTGGGACAAAGTTTGAAAAGGTTTCTTGTTTCCATTTTGATTATATTTCAGTATACATTCATATAAAAATTAAGTTATTTTTATTATCTTATTAAGAAAATTGTATATACTTCATAACAATTGTCAGTAAAAAGAGCATTGATATAGAATTTAAATTTACTCTTTCAGAAACAATATAAAATAATACTCTATCAATAAACTTTAAATGGCTTTCTCATATTAATTTATGTACCTATTGGCAGTTTCCGGACAAATAACATTTCTTTTTTGACTGAAGTTTCAATAAGTATCAATTGGCATATCACTTGCCTTTATCTGTTTCTTTAGGCCAACAATTTATTGTTGTTTTTAAAGTGCACTCTGTCATCTGGACACTCTTGAAGCTTGTTTTGAAAATGGCTTATGTGCTAATGTCTAGCAATTGCTGGAGGTAAATCGACTACAAATGATTTGATTGAAAATGAACTGAGGTAATTTCATAAACTATACAACAGTTGCGCACAATTTAACATATTCAGGACGTTACGTTAAGTATACGCCGCTTGGCCTTGCACACTAAAAATGAAATTTATATACAAGAGAGACACTGTGGCAACATTGGGCAAGTAAATATTTTATAATTTAATCAACATAAAAGCAACAAAGCAATGACAATGGGGCCTGTATGAGTATTGTGCCGCCTCTGTGGTTAACGGGGACAATAAAAACAGGCAATGGCAATGGCAACGGCAACGGCAGTGAAGACGCCAAAACGAATGTCAAATACGTTGCGCGATAATGTTTAATGATAAGCAGCGAGTCGGGCCAAGAAGTTGAAATACAGTCGGCAATAGTCGAAGATGTTTATCGTGCGAGTGCGACAATAAAAGCGAAGACAGCCGCCATGTGGCAAGGCCTTGTTTCCATTTTTCGGAGTCTCCAAACAGTGAGAAACAATGAGCGAGAAACTTTGGAGAGAGTGAAGAGCCTGAAGAGACTGGGGAGCTGCCTCTGACAAATGGACCGTGTCTGACAGGCGACGGGCCCGTTGTCAGCTAAACAATGGACAAGTTTATATTTGCATTTATTTCTATTAGGCACACATTTGTCAAAAGCTGTTTATGTGCTAGCCAAGATGAGATCTTGATCTCTATTGGCCAGTGAGTCGCACCCAATGATTGTGTCTTTAACTTGGCCGCATCTTAAGCCAGAAAAGTAGGCAACACTTTAAGTTGGCTGCTCGAGTTTTGTAGACACCATCGCAATAAAATATTTATTCGGTATTGTCGTGCACTTTTATTTGACATCATAAACAAAAGCCACGAAAGTGTAAACACAACTTTGCTCAACGGCAAAGTTATTTGCACTGTCGCCCCCTCTTCAGTTGTTAGCGCTGCTGTTGTTGTTGCTGTTGCCGTGTTGTTGTTGACTTATTTAAGCCATAAAGTTCATTCGCACACTCGCCCACGTATACTTGAATATTGACACGAGCTCGTGTGCCAAATTTAACGCCGTTCTACGCACGTTCATAGACGGAGACAATGGCAGCCAAAAAAAAAAGAAGCAAACAACGGCAAAAGCAAATGCCAACAAAAAAAATGTATAGAAAACCCAAGAGGTTTACTAATCAAATTCGACTTATAAGATACTCTTATTTATAAGTAGAATAATTAATGCCCTGAAAGTTTGATAGCAATTTTGTGGAAAAGTGTTTTGGAATGAAAGTGTTTCCCTTGAAATTTCCTATATAAAAAGAAAGTTAAAATCAAAATCGATTTTTTCAATATCTAATAATACTATACATTTATCTTTAAATAATACACTGCGTTTCAAACATCATCATGTAGTTAACTGATACTTTGTCTAGGTATTAAAAAGGCTGGCAGCAATTGAAAAGCGCATAAATTTGGGCCAGCAAAACACACAAGTGGTGTGTGAGTGTGAGTGTGTGTTTGGATATGTGTGATTGGGATGTGTTACTAGGTCTTGACATTGCTCTTCACGAGCTTTGAAATTTTTTCTTTGCTTTGCTTTCTTTGGCTTATTTATTCAGTTTTCTTGTGCGTTGTCATTGAACCCGTTGCCTGGTTTAGAGCGCAGTCCTTTGTAAGTTGCCACAAGTGGTTAAAGCTTTATATTGTATATGAAATAAAAATGAACTGAAATACCTAATTGATCAAGATCTGTGTGACAGTTCATTATGCATCTTCATCTCGGTCATGCAGCATCCTCAGATTTTGTCACCAATAACAATTTGTATTAACGTTTAACTGACTGTGCTTTCTCTCTCTCTCTTTCTCTTTCTCTGTCTCTGTCTACAGTCGCCATTTTTGTTTACGTTTAACGCAGCTCCTTGGACAGTCACCTTGCCGTTTACGTGCTACGCATATAAATTATTGTATCTCGGGCGTATTAAAAATGTACGAGTGCTCATCTTGTTATCCTGTTGTGTAAGCGGATTATGTCGGGCATAAATGTCATGCGTTCTGCGGCTGTTGAAACCATGCTATATATATATATATATTTATACATATATATTCCACGACTCCGTCACGGCTGTGTTTACTATTCCACCACGACGCCAGATCTTCTCTTTCGCTGTCCCAACTCAATATTTCTCTTTTTCTACTCCTTAGTCGAGAACATTTTGTTTAGTCAGTTAATAATTAACTCAATTTAGTATCATTAATACAACATGATGTTGAAGTATATTGTAGTAATAATTGAAATGATATTCTTTTTTAATTATTAATTTAAATTATATTATTTATTTCCTTCTTCAATCAAAATACAGGTTGACAAATGGGGAGAACACCTTCGATTCTAAAGCTTATGTCTTATATTGACTCTGGCAAGAAGTGTATTTGAAATTCGATACAAAATTTTGTTACTTGCTGCTTTTACTTGTTTTTTCTTCTCATTCTCATTCTCATTTGTGTGTGGCAGCGATTTGTGTGGCACTGTTTTTCTGTCATTTCGTATTAAGCATTACGCAGTGCCATGCACGTGCCACCTTCCACAACCGCAATATCTCCATCCTCCACCTTTTGTTCCCCACCTACAGCAACAAGCCACATCCATCGTCTTTTTCCTTGCGCATCGACAATATTTTGATTTTCATTTTATTGAAATTTAAACCGCAGTTCGTCGTCGGCAAGAATCGATGGCTGGCAATGAAACGCAATTCGCACATAACTTTGCGCTTTAAACTGTTAACCGATCACAAACTGGCTGTGAATTTGGGTTGGGAGTGGCAGATGCAAAATGGGAGTTGGGTGTTGACAGGGGAGGCGAAATTCGCGGCCAACACAACAGCAGTCGTTAATGGTAGTTTCCGATTTCATTTCATTTCGGCATTTTGGTCACATTTTGTGCAAGTGTACGGAAAAAACGGTTCTATGCAAATATTACTAGTGGCTTTTTGGAGAATGTTTGCATTAGCCCAAATTTTATTGGATGCGAAATTGCGAACGTTGCATTGCAATTGCAACGCGTGTTGTGGCAGCTTATCGCATGCAACGCGGCAACAATTTTATTTGCTCCACATACGAGATGAAAGGAATGTAATGCAATGCTCATATGTAAATCCATACTTGATATAAACGTCTGTCTGTAAAGCAAACAGCACAGCATCATCTTCAGAATTGGATAAAGAATAGGTTTAAGATGTCCCGTAGTTGTCTTCTTATGCCCTGTAAAAATGATGGAAATTATAAATTTACTTGTAAAATGGAATAGAAGTTTTACAATAAAAATACAATAATTTATCTTCAATTAATATGACTTTTAAACTTAATGCCTTTTAACCTTCTATTACTAAATCTGAATCACAAAACTTATATTTCATTTCGCTGTCTCTAAGCAATATCAAATATTCAATTATGATGAACAACATGAAATATCTATAATTGGCATAATTAACGATTCCAACAAACTACTTCATTACTGACAACATTATTGGTGTTTTCTTCACACTTCGATAATTGCGACTAATTAGATTAGGAATAGGTTTGCCAGCTCTGCGGCTTTGGTTCGAGTTGAACCAAAAAGATTAACTTCTTTAACTTGTGCTAGAAATATAGGCAAAAGTGATAAGCCAGATGCTGCGAATTGACGATAAGCTGAAGTCAGTCAGTATAGTAAGCTGGTCAGTTGGCCCAATCTGTCAGCTGGCATCAGTTAGCTGAATAGCAGACACTGGCCTGAACTGGACTGTTATGACTTTAGAGATATGAGACAATATAAAGCCTTAACAACCATACATATATGTTACACACATACACACGGATTGAGAGACACTTGGTCACAATGTTGTTTTGTTTTTGAAGGGCCTTTGATATTGACGCTTTTGTCTATGTTACACTCTATCTCACTTGCTCTCCCTTCTGCCTGCTCTTTCTCCCTCTCTCCCTGTCTTGGGCACATACAAATTATTTGTAGCTTATCAGCGCTTTTGCTGTTGTCCATTTTATGTGGATTTTTGCCATTGTTGTCGTCGTTGTTTTTAGTTACTTGGCTTGGTCAAATGTTGTCTGTCTGTCTGTCTGTGTGTGTGAGTTTTGGGATCTGAACCACAACACAGTTCTGGGATTTCACGCTGTTGAAGTGATGCGTGTGTGGTCGCTGTACATGTATGTGTGTGTTTGTAACCACAAAGTACAGTGAAGAGAGACAGTGAAGCACACTTATCGCAACCAAGAGAGAGAAGAGACTTCACTTGAAAATTGCCTAAGCAGTTTCCCTTGCCATTTTTTTTTTCAATGTGAAGTGCGCGTTTCTCGCTTTGTTTTTTACGAGGGGCATAGATTTTGTTATTGTTGTTTTGATGTTTTTATTCTGTGTTTTCACCATATGAGATGCCAAAAACATAGGCAAAGTCAATAGGAATTTGGGACGGAGAGCAAAAATATTTACCGCATCACTTTTTTCCAGCATATCTCGAAGGACACAACTTTTGCTACAATCACACACACACACACACATATACACACAGAAACTGCCAACATATTCAAAAAGCCATCGACCGTTAACCGCAAATATGTTGGGCCAGCTTTGAATTGGCCTACAATCAAGTACATACACAAATTGATAAGATATTTATAGCTAGTTAAAGGAAACACAAAGAACATATTTAGTCAGTTACTATAATTTTAGTGAAGATAAACTGGGGTTGCTATTGTTGCTAACAATGTTCTACATGCAAATTGCAAATTAATCATAATAAATTAATAATAATTGAAGTCCAAGCGAGTTGCCGTCACAACTTTCATCATTTGCCGCACAAAGTGAGCGGCCAGTGAAAAGTTGATTTTGCGGTTGCGGTGTCATTGATTGAATCCACACAGACAACTGTCCACTCCTGTCCTGGCCCCCGGCCTGGCCATCAATAAATCCTCAGTCTCAATGATTGCCGTCATCGTCGTGCATATTGTTTGAATCCACCGCTGACCGTTGATTCTGGCCAGATGACTACTGAACCGTCATTAAATGTGACCACACCAGTTGAGCAGTTGGCCAGTTGACCAGACCAGACCAGATCAGGAGCTGGCTGTAATTAAGCTGTGATTATTTGACCATTGTCGTACTTTGACCTGCTGTTGTATATCTGGATAAAAAGCGCCTCAAGGCACTTTTAAATCGTTTATTGTTCGTAAATTAATGAAGACTCATAAGTGACAATGCAAATACGTGAAGTGCATTGTACAATAATGTACATTAAGGTTCTTAACTTTTTAATAATCTGCTTACCTCTCTGAATTTGTGGGCATAATTTGCTTTAATTGCATAACTGCACTTTCGAATACGAATGCGTCAACGAGTGCAAACACGAATGCGAATTTGAGTACTCGCAAATAAGTCCGAAGTGAACAAAAACGTTTAAGCGCCATCATAAAATTAACAGAAAAATTTTAAAGTCCATTACCGAGTGGCGTTATAAAAAAGTAAAAATATTTGTATTTTAAATCCCACAAAAAAAACCTCTTTACGAGGTAAAAGTCTAGTGACGAAAACACTTTCATGCCCCAAAATTTCTGATATCCAATTTTGTGACGAATAATTTTAAGTTTTACATATAAATTATTTTAAGCAAAATTTTGGCACTCGGCACATTGCGCTAAAATGTATCAGTTCTTCATACCAAATAAAACTCATTCACTGTTTTGCGCAGTGCCGAATGCAAAAATTTTGATTAAAATAATTTATATGTAAAACTTAAAATTATTCGTCACAAAATTGGATATCAGAAATTTTGGGGCATGAAAGTGTTTTCGTCACTAGACTTTTACCTCGTAAAGAGGTTTTTTTTGTGGGATATCAGAAATTTTTGAATAAGACCTCAGAAATTTTGAAATTGCAATATTTTTTGACAGTATAGCTTTGTCAACTTTAATTATTGTTTGTACAAGCTAAAGCAAATTGTCTGGCAACACTGGTCCCCTTTACAAACACACATGCCCAGCGCAAAAGCTATCAGCACTCTTAAACTTTGGGTGCTATGACACTTTGATGCTGCTATCCTATTCCCATTCTAAATAAAATGTATGTATTCAGCTAACAGGTAATTTCCGCATTACGCTGCAAGCAGTGCAAAAAGCCCTTCGAAATACCTTTTCAACGATATATAGATAGCATCTGTAGCTTCTATCGTTTGGATGCTATGGTGGTTTCAATTTTAGCGGTTTTTAGCGATTTCCCGCTAAACTAGCGATTTTTCGCAAAAGTCGTAGAGCAAACGTTTCTAGATTTTTGAACACGAACAAGTCCTCATTCAAACATTTAAGCTATCCAAACAAACAAACTGGCTGCTATGACACTTTGTTGCTGCTGCCCTATTCCAATTCAAAGTAAAACGTATATATTCAGTTAATAGGTTATATCTTCCAAACCTAACGGTAAAATTTTTTGTGTCATATATCAAAAAACGCGAAATTTTACAAACTAAAACATATTGAAATTTAAAAAAAATCGTTAGCGGCGTTTTCTTAAAAACCGCCAAAATGTGGGGGAAAATACCTTATTTCACCTGTAGAAATTTACCTGTGTACTTTAGAAAAAAATATAAAAGGTATGCATAACAGCCCTTCAAAATACCTTTTCAACGATATATAGATCGCATCTGTAGCTTTTATCGTTTGACTGCTATAAGGGTTTTAATTTTAGCGGTTTTTAGCGATTTCCCGCTAAACTAGCTTTTTTTCGAAAAAGTCGTAGAACAAACGTTTCTAGATTTTTGATCGGGAACAAGTCCTCATTTAAACTTTTCAGCTAAATCAACGATTTGATCCAAACAAACACACAGACAGACTGACTTTTCATCTCATTTTCGGAAGGCCCCTAAAAATTTCAAAATTAATTATTTTTTGAACCAGTGGTCCGATTTTGATGATCGAGGTGTCATTCGACGCGTATTTTTGATGAGAATTGTAAAAAATTCAACGAAAATTCAAAAAGGCTCCAACGGCCCCATTAGCTCCAATCATTTAAATTTTTCCCCTCCCACTTACACCTGTTTATCTCACGAACCAGGTGAGTTTTCAAAAGTCTTAGTATGCACATTTGTAAGTTAGGTTGATACCTTTCGATCGGTATATAACTCGACCTGATCGGACAGTCATAGCAAATCTTCCATTCTTCCTGTGTATATATGCTAGTCGCCTTCGCACCCTTCGTGCTGCTTTCGTCACTAGCGCGGACTGCCGTCCGCAGTGATAATTCAATGCTTACATTACGTTCTCTGCGCTGTCGGACTGTAAATGCACTTACATAGGGTACTATGATTAAATCACGAAATAAGTAAGGCAGTAAATAAACATAACTTTTATTCATCTTTTTGTCTGATTTTCTAAAATGTTTTTTTCATGTTAATATTTTAACGTTATATAGATCTTAAGGGAATCGAGTTGGAAGAGTACATAAAATTGTTTAAATGAAAGCGTCTCTATTTAAATATAAATTTGTATATTTTAATATTAAATTTTTGTTGGACATTTTTTTTTACAAAAAAAAAAAACATATAATAATTATAAAAATTATAATAGTATATTAAATAAATAAATTGCTTTATGGACAAGCGTATTTCAACTTCGGCTAAATACCAATAGTTGTTTAAGCCTTGTTTTTTCCAGTGATTACGCCGGTTTTCAATCTTTTGAGCAAATATTTTAGCCAAGTGTCTACTTTTGCAGCTATTTGGTGTTTTTCCTTTTTTATCCCCTTGGTTTCACTTCAATATAGATTAAGTATTTATTTGGTTTAATTCTGCCTGATGTTGCTCGGAGTGGTTTTCTTCTAAGAGTGGCATAAGTAAATATTAATTTTAAATGGGTAAAATTAAAATCAAATTGTTTTTTAATGGTTGCAACGTGCGTTGCAGCCAAAAGCAACGATTAGGCACTTAAAAGACACGTGTCCAGAGTCTTAGCATATAAAATGATATGGCACACATCATAACGATTAGAAAAGCCCCGAACAACAGACATGCCCCAAACAAGCCGCTCTTAGCTGAAATGCTGTGGTTTTGATTTTTAATTTATGTTAATTAACATGAGACTTGGCAAATAATTGAAAGCATTTCGGCGGGCGTTGTCGGGACAACGGGACAACCGTGTGGCAAAGACGTCGAGCGGCTTAAAACTAAGTGCAAAGGACTTTGCCAGTAGCTGAAACCTGAAGCCTGAGAATCTATTTCCCTTCCGTGTTTGTTTTGTCGCACAAAACCGCTGGCAAGGTAAACACACAAAGGATGCATTAAGGCAGATTTAATGAGCGCGAATACCTTGAGCTGGATGCTTTTGGGACTGCCTCTTAGATAAGCAGGATGTGCAGGATATTCGGGAAATGCGGGATTTCTAACCCTCGTTTAACGTATGGTATTAATGCATAGCAGTAGACACACTCCTAATTAGTTTTCCAAATATGAATTAAATGATATTTCTCAAGCTCGAATCGAGTCAGTCTTTAATAAATTTATTGATTTGGTCGCACTTTCAGATTATTGAAAATATGATTCAACATTTTATTCACTTAATACGAGCTGTCGAGGCTTTCAGATTTCGAAACAATTAATGAATAAAAATATCAAATAAGATTGCATAATTGGCAAATTCGTGACTAAAAGTTACCCTGTATTCATATTTAGAGTAATTATTGCAGGCTGCAATTGCAGTGCAATTTGCAGCAGAAATTTAGTAAATACTCTTAAATTACATTAAACCCCATTTTATAGTTACAGGGTATAAAGCTGCTGCGATTTTTTCAATAAAGTTGATTTACGAATAAAATATTTTTGGCCACTGACCATTTAAATATTTCCCCTTTTTTCAACTTTTCATAAAACATGCATTTTTAAAAGGTTGTAATAATTTGACAATATGCAGAAGCGCCCATTTTACTTAAAAAAAAAAACAAAATATTTATGAAAAAATTTGACAAAAAGCTTCGTTGTCATCATCTTTGTCCAAGGCAAATGCATTTTTTTGTATCTGCGCCTTTTCATTTGTTTCCTTTTTTTGGCAAAATGTTTCATAAATACTTTGGAGGGGCTTACAGAATCGATTCTATAAAATATTTAACAACATAGTGCGAATTGTTATCGAAACGTCAGCAACAGATCAGAAATGCCCAGAGTTTTTTTTTGCCTTTTGGCAAGTAAATTCAATCAGAACTTTATAATAATATTTGATGGCAATAAAAAGAAAACGAAGCCATGATTAAGATACTTAAATTTAACCAGTGTTAACCATAGAGTACTCTTTCAAAAAAACATTTGAGTTTTCAATGCGTTTACCTCAAGTTGAACTTTTTTGAATTTGCTGTGAGCATAAAACTTTCTGCGAATGGAATTTATAAATTATATGTTAAATGAATTCCATTTTAAAAGTATGAAACAACACACACACACATACATTCTCAAGAAAGGGGGGTTAAAAAAACTCAAGGAGGCATGCGTTAAGAATTTTGTGAGTTATTAAAAGAGCAGTCCGTAGATGCTTCCACCTTAAGTGGAAGTGCAAGTGGAGTCCTTAAGATTTAATTTATTTTATTAACAAGTTGCAGAGCTACAGCAAACAAAACAAACTTCCCTCTCTCCGGCTTGTGATGTCTAAAACAAACTTTGAGTTGAATGCAACTAAATAAAAATGAAACTGACGCCTTTGAATTACACTTGTTCTCTTATTTGTTGGGTTTTTTTTTTTGGGCTTTTAATTAAATTAATAGATGTTGTCGTCGCTGCGAGTGAATTGCAGCTTCTCTTTAGAGCCGTCTTAAAGCAAACAGTTCGCTTGAAATTTCTAGTGACACCGAAATGAATTTGTAGCAATTCATTAACATTCAAGCAGCTCGGCAGCATAAATTGCTCATATAAGCCAACAACAAGAACAAAAACAACGACAAGGATATCTATCAGAGCAGCATATATCTTTTCTTTTATACCCTTTCAACCCGAGCAAGCGAGTTGGGTTATAAATAAGCGCAACAACAACGACAACGACAACAACAGCAAGATGGCATTTTCAAGGACATTTTGAACAAGAACAACTCTAAGCGAAGGCGACCAGTCCTTGTCCAGCTGACCACTGCCGCTTTGCCATTTCTTATTTATTTTTTTGTTATTGTTTTCTTTTTTTTGTTTTGTTTTTGTTTTTTTGTTTCTCTTCTCTCGCCTGCGAAAATTTATACGACTTGCTAAAATTGCACATAAATTAAATTTATGTTTTATGAGCGTTGTTGTCCTCAGTTTTGTTCGTTTCGTTTCGTTTTGTTTGTTTGTTTGAGTATTTCATTTGGTTTAGTTTTTGTTTCAATCTTACTTTGTTACTGTTCTCCGTCCGTTCTCTGATCTCTGTTAATATTACGTGCCGGAAAAATCGCATTTATTTAATACGCATAGTAAATTTTCAACACTTGGAACTGGGAACTAAATAGACGCACATTTAGTGTCATTTCGATAGACAGCGAACAGAATAAGGAGCAACTTTCCTTCATCTGAGGACAGCCAGCCCACATGACATTAATAATTCACTTTGCGCAGTCAATTTGGCCAAAATCACTTGGCTGTTATTTCGGCCTGCCTCCTTTTTGTTATTTTGGTTTATTTTTATTTTATTATTTTGCTCTTTTTTTGTGACTGACTTTGCTGTTCATTATTTTTAAACGTCGCTGACAGTTGTAAATCTGTCAGGCTTATTAACCGTTAAATGTCACTTAACTGTCATGCGCATGGTCAACAACAGCATCAGCAACAGCTAAAGTAGACACAGAATCGGGTGGCAGGAAGGGAGGTGGAGAAAACTGTAGGCGGGGCAGCAAATGAAGTCCAAAATATGCGCATAATACAAAAATTGTATAAAATTCGCTGATGGCAGCAGCAACAAAAAACAACAACAACAACAATAATAAAAATAATAATAATACTCGTAATAAAGCATCCATTTCAGCAATTGTAATTATTTTTCATGTCTTTATTACATTTAAATGCCAATTTATTGCCTTCGATTAAATTACCAGCATGCATTCATAATGAATCGCCATTTCCGGTGGTGAGGTGGTTCAGTGGTTCAGTGGTGCGGTGGTGCGGTGGTTCAGTGGATCGGCCTGGCTACAGCTGCAAAACAATTGAGCTATGGGCTTCATAAGCAATATATTTTATAATTTGATTTATGAAAGTGATTTGCCTGACCAGCTAACTAACTGCTCAGCTCGCAAAAAGAAAGCCAAACAATATCTATTGACTGAATGTTAAAATACAAGTAGAACTTAAAGTACGAATTGTAGCAGATTCCAATTAATTTAGGCATCGAAACTGTGAATCATTCTTATAACTCTGCCATGACATAATTTATAATTTATACACATTCTCTGCACAGATAGTGATATTAGCAGATCTGATAAATAGCCAAGTTCAAAGGCATATCTGCTGGCTTTCAACAAAAACTTAAATGCATTTCGACACACGAAAAGAGAGAGAAAGAGAGGGCGAGAAGGAGAGGGAGTAATTGCAACAGCAGCCAGTAGCAAATACATTTTCATAAATCTGGCAGCACTTTAATAATTTCCGTTTATCTTTTGTGCTCGCACTTGCAACGTCTGTGGCACAATGCCTCCAATGCGACTCCGACTCCGTTTGTTGTTGTTTTTATGGCTGCTTACTTTCATGGCCTCTCCAGTTGCCATTTTATAAATCGCTTGACATCGCAACAAAAGCAACAACAATGCCAAGTGAAAGTACAAAACTAAACAATGCAGGCAGAGTGAGAGAGTCAGAGTAAGAGTAAGAGTCGAAGTATGAGGCTAAAACTGTGCCAATCTCTCTGTGTGTGTGTGTGTGTGTTGGTGGGGGATGGGGGGGACTGAGAGACGCAGGACTATGACTAAGGACTAAGGCTACTTTGTAGCAATGGCAAAAAGTATCTACGAATATGAAACATGGCAATAAATATTGTGCAGGCATTAAACGTTTGGCTTATTTTACTTGCAACTGATGTGAATCAACGGCCCAGGGGGCGTGTAGAGGGCCGGCCGGGTGGGCGGAGGGCGTGGCCAGCATTGAACATCTTCTAACTGCCTTAGTTAGCACTCGGCTTAGCTCTGTGTTTGCTTTGTTTATGCGTGTGCGTTGTCTGTCTGTCTGTGTGTGTGTCTGTCTTTCTGTGCTCGTATCTTGGCTTAGAGTCTTGGCAACAGCTTTGCTCGACCTGCCTTTAGTTTTCTCTGTTCTGTTCAGTAAAGCATTTCCACACCATTAAATTGACAATGCAATAAAATGCCAAGTCCTTGGGTCAGTTGCTCTTCAGCCGGTAACGGTAACGGCAACGTGCTGCATATTTCATGGCAGCGGCATTAATAAACGACAACAACATTCGTTTTGGATCTGTCCACAAAGGTTGGACTCCTCTCCCCCTTGTACTCGTTTTGTAATATTTTAACTTTGTTAAAACTATTTTACTCTATAATTTAGCGTCAAGTTTTTGATTAATCAACATTTGGAGTGTGTAATTTAATTATAAATTAAATAATTAATTAATTAACTATCGAATTCAAAATATTACAAAAAAAAGATTCTCTTATTAAAATATTTTACACAAAATATTTATTATTTTATATTAAATTTAAAGACTAAAATCAGAAATGGTGTAAAACTGAATTGTTTGTATTAAATGCTCACAACATTTTGTATTTATTTATTTAAGTATAGTATGCTAAAATTGAATGTGCATGTACTTATTTTACTATGCATTTTTCCTTAGGGTATTAATGGTTATTTTTCTGGCAACTGACAAATTTGCTTGTGCGTTATCAGGCATAGTTCATTTGCGCATTGCGAACACAAGGCGTATGCGCAATATTTCAAAAGGTAGCAAACGTAGAAGATCTCTTAATTTTAAAGCGAAATGTAACTGGTCAATCAGCTTAAATATTTCAGCACACGAAACAAGCAAATCGTTTAGTGCACTTAGCTTCCGTTTCAGGAAAGGCAACGGAAGCATTTCCAAGCTCACGCAGACAATCGCCGAGCTAGCGAAACCCACACAATATTGTTTCTATCTATGGCTAAGTGTGTGTGTGTGTGAATGTGTGTTGCACATAATCGCAGCTGACTGCCCATTGAGGCAAATGCAATATGTCTGACTGTAGAACTGGCAGGCCAAGATACGACTGGAAACCTTCATGGATCAAACCGACAACCAACAACCGACAACCGACACGGCCAAAACGCCAACACGGCCAACACGGCCAACACTTTCGACGGTCCGTTCAGGGCAGGGCAACAACAAAAGGCCCAAGTGACGCGCGTTTGTGTGTGTTGAAAGTGTTGAAAGCAATTGGCTTTGCAAAAATATAGACTAACACATTCACACACACACACATCGAGTGAGAAAGAGAAAGAGGAAGAGGAAACAGACTGTAGACGCCAGACAAACGCATCGAGACGAAACGTGGCAAACGTGGCCTAAAAATGTGAGAATTTTCTAGACTGCAGAGCGTGAAAAGGCAGTTGGAAAGCAGAAGAAGCAGAAGGTCTTTAAATGCTGTTGCCATGTGGGCGTGGCTGGCTTAAAAGGGTTGTGGCTATAAGCTGCTGAAAAGGTAATTTCTCTTTCAGCCTGGCGGCTTGTTAGAAAAGCTGGGAATGAATTGCCATGCACATGAAGTTGCAGTTACACCTGAGTGCATAAGTGTGTCTCTGTGTGTGTGTGTGTGTGTTAGCCAAAATGTTTGCCAGTGTGTGTCAAAATAACTTTACATATGCAATTTGTGCGCTCGATAAGCGAAATATGCAAATGGCAGCCACTTCAAGAATAAAACTGAGACTGAAAAGAATCGAGACAGATTGCAACTCAACTCTGTTCTGCTCGCATTGACAGTGGCAATTTGAAAAGCCACTTTAAATCATGGGGCTTTAATGACAAGAGTCTGAAATAGGCTATTGTCAACAACTGTTCCCCATACTAAAATTAACTCTCATAATCGAAATGCGTAGCCAGACACATAACACATATAATATAATACTTATTTTGTCTCTTTTTTGTCATTCTATTTTTCATGGCATACCCTCAGGCATCGTTGTCAAAAATGGCAACGCAAGTCAACTGCCAAAAAAAAACAAAAACAAAAACATGAAGAATAACAAGAGACGAGACAGAAATAGAGTGGGAGACAGAGAGAGAGAGAGAAATGATGAGCAGCACTACGAGTAAATTACAAATTAAATCATAAAACGCAAGTGACAGCGCACAGGGCACAGATTTAGATTTATTACGTGACTGGAAACATTAAACGCTTTTGCCATTAACACACGCGCCAGGACTTGGAAGCAGGGACAAGGAGGAGAAAGTGGAAGAGGCAATAGACTGGAGACGAGGAAAGGAGACTCAGTAGCACATGGCTTGTGTGGTATCTTTAGCCATGCATCTAATGTTGTCATTTTGTATCTGACTTTGTATCTTTGAACTGTTTATTACCGTTGAATTATTAAACATTTAATTGTCATACAAAAAGATGTCCACTTGTGTGAGTGTGTATATGTATCTGTATCTATAAATGTATCTATATCTTGGTATTCAATTGTTACGCACGAATGCACTTCGATGAGCGGTCAGTCATAGATCAATTGATGTCGAGCTTCAATAAATTAATTAGCAGCCAACACGTTAATTGACATTGGAGTGATGAATTATATACTAGAGTGAATATGCCTACGTATGTGTGTGTGTGTGTATCTAAATTTTGCTTTTTGCCTTCACATTTGCTTAGCTCAATGTGGTTCTTGTCGTATCGTTCAATAAGGTCAATTAACTTGGCCTTTTGTGTGAATGTCACATATTCTCTAAATGTCAATGCTAATTTCGATACTATTTCAAGGTGTGGCATGCACTTAAGTGTCTCACTGTATGTGTGTGTGTAGAGCTCTGATTTGGTTTGAGTGAATGTCAGGCAAAGTACTTTAAGAAAGTAATTTTCGTTTAATTGACATAATTGCACACACTGTGCATATGAAATCAATTGTCGCAGCGACTGCAAACAGACAAAGTGACAAACGACATTCCATCACACACACACACATACAGATAGACAGACAAACAGGCTGTAGTAGACACTATCAATTGTTGTTCACTTTGCAGTTAAGCTGACAATGACAGCAATGGCAATTTTATTGGCCGGCACTGGCAAAATGACCACAGTCATAGGTAAATATTTGTTGGCTTACCCTTGCATTCTCTCTCTCTCTCTCTCTTTCTCTCTCTACACACACACACGCACACACACTAAATGCCTCAATGTTCAAAGCCAAAGCTTTCACTCAAATGTCACTTATCTGCTCACCGTCATTGACGCCAAACTTCAGCACACAAATACAAGCGAACGTCAGACGCTTCAACATCTGTATACCATTTATGTTGCAATAGTATGTGTATGCCTGTGTGTGTGTGTGGGTCTTGTTTGTTTTCAGCGCTTTTGACTTCGTTTTAGTTGCTAATGATAAACAATCGAAAAGTTTTGAAAACGAAGTTCAGTTCAATGAATTTTCAAATTAACATAAATAAAAGTAACTAAAAATAGAAGGAAAGTGAGAGGAGGAGACAAGGAACAGCAGGATAAAGAGATCTTTTGAAAGAACTTCCTTACAAGTTTTCTTGATATTTCGTTAAGGTCCTTTATATTTAACGCGTGGAATTTAAATATAATTTATTGGATAGCATAGCTTTAGGATCAACTAAAATGTATTTTATATTGCGCTGAAAAGTATGTTGCCCAAATTTTCATACTGAGCTGCAACTTAAAGTTAAAACTGTTTATTATAAATTCATTCTCATAAGAACTGAAATCAGGTATATTTTTTAATAATGTCAACTTTAATGACTTTTAAAATAAAATTGTGACATTTTACTACGACAACACTTAAAGTCGAGCTTTTTATTCGAAACATTTCGAGTTCATTCATTGCACGCTTCAATAATTTTGTATCTTCGTGCTGACCTGGGACATTTGTATTGTGAGGCTGCATAATTTAAAGTAAGCTGAATTTACCAGCCGCTTGATATAATTATGCATTAATGTTAATTATCGCAGCCATTGTTCGGCGGCATCACGCCCACGGCTTAAGAACAAAGGCGCTGCTGCAATTTAAGATCCAATCAAAGAGGCCATAACCGAAAGAAAGAACACAATGCCACAATGCTGAAAATGATTTTAATTACAATTAATTAATGACTGTTTAAATGTGCTCTGCATATTGCATTGTCTTCCAGTGTTGCATTAAACGCTGCTCCCAATAATGCCCCAAATGGATTTTGTGTATTGCAACAGGCTTACCTTTTGAAGCAATTAATTTGGTTTAACGATTGTCACACACACAAACACACACACTCACTCACGTTCAGACTTTTGGCACGAGATATGCAACATTAAGTTTTTGAGTTTCTCGCAGCCGCGACAAAGTCAAAGTCGTGAAAGAGTCGTGAAAAATGATCAAAATGCTGTCAATGGCATATGGAAAACTTTCCGTCAAGTGTCCAGAGCAGAGCCGGGTGGTAAACCCTTGAAGGATCAAGGACCTAAAACTAACCAAAAACTAAATTTCAAGGCTCATTGCGTGCGAATAATGTGGCCAATGTTTGAGGAGGCAAAGGGACAACTCGATGAAGGTTTTTGGCCAGCCAGTCAGTTGTCGGTTATGTGGAGGGTCTTCGTTGTGCACTCAACCTCACTAATGCTGCGGTCACACAGACACACACAAACACACATATGGATGTATATACACAATCACACACATTGAACAAAGTTTGACTTTCTTTGGACGGATGTCTGCGGCTGGGCCAATGGCAACGGCAATTTGCATATGAAACACAAAAACGTTAATGATGCATAAAATGATTTTGTTAGCTTGTAAAATTCTTTCGATATATGCAAACATAAGTATATATAAATGAATGAGCAGCAAATGTGGGTGTGGCAGTCCGCCCACTCGTTAGCAGGCAGACAGCTGTTAAACTGCTTGTTAACCTGTTGATAAATATTTAGTCACAGTTCATATTAAAGTCACGAATTTCAAAAGGATTTCCACATTGATTTCTATCACAAGCAGCAGCGACAAAAATAACCGAGCATAATATAAAATATGTATACAAAAAAAAAACGAGAAACGAAAGTCAAATCACATGTAAAATTATGAAAAATGAGCAAAAAACGAGAGGTCCCCGAGGAATCTATTTTGCAGGTAGCAAACAGTCCAAACCGGGGCATAAAGTGAATGAGTCAGTCGGGAAACATAAATCATTCGAATGCGAAAATCAGTTAAAGCATAATTCGGAATAACGACTCAAATGTGTTTTATGCAAAGCTTTGTGTTTTATTTCTTTTTTCTTTTTGTATTTAGTATTTCTTCTTTTTATTTAAAGGAGCAACCAGGGACATAAACCAATAAATAAACAACCTGCAAAGGCAGCAAATATTGTGAAATTTATTCAAAAGAACTCGCCAGCATATTCAATACGCTGTGCTTTAGTAGGGTATCATCAAGGCTGTGTACGTTTTAGTTGAATTTAAATAGAATTTATTGAAAAATCATAGCATACTTTTAGGATCAACTGAAATTAATTTTATATTGCTGCGAAAAGTAGGCTACAAAAATTTTCTTACAGAGCCGCAACTCATTTTACAAATTTATTTTTATGCACAGGGCATTCACTAGTCAGCATGTCAATGATGATAAATCTTTGAGCGAATAATTCATGCAGCCTTTCACATTATTAATGATTTTCACACCGACCACATATGAATATATCAAGTATAAATTGTTGCTTGAGGCCAAGAATCTATGAACTAATTAAATTCAACGTCAGATTTATGTGTCAAGCGTTTGTCACGCTGCCTGATGGGCAGTCACGCCTACTCCTTCTACTCACTCTTATTCTTAGGATTGGAATGGTTGTTAATAGCTTGCATTCAACTTCCCGCTCACACACACATTCACACGCACACACGCACTCTTCTCGGCTGGGCGAAATGCAGCTGTGCGATTAAATTAATAACTGTAAAGGATTAAAAAAACTAGCTGGCATGACAAGGACATGCGCGCAACCAGCTGCTTCTGCTGTTGGCCCTAAAACTTTTGCTGCAGTTAAGCAGCCAAGGGGTGAACTAAGCCCGCCCTGCCTACTACCCCTCCCACCTCCCAACTCTATCACTGTACCCTCATTTTTTGAAGCATAACCCCAGGCACTCATTTGCATAATATTTACTTGTGAGCCATTGCTGCTCCTCCGCCCGTGTGGAAGAAAATAATTTGCTAAATTATGTCTTAAATAGTTAACAAAGTTTGCACGAAAATTTTGCGGACCTTTTGTTTGGTCAGGCACTAGATTTCCAGTTGCTGGTCGAGGGCAAAGACACGGAATCGGAGACAGAGAGCAAGAACTGTTGCATGTTTGTTGTAGTTAAGCTGCTTGTTAATTTACTGGGACGCCAGTGTGCTGTCATCGGGGACTCTGATTGGGACTGTGGCGCCCCCCGCTGGAAGAACTAACATCAAAGTGGCATTAAAATTGTAAACGACGATGTGACAAGCCGTTGATGGGGAAAGATTGTTGCAACGACAACATCAACAGCTACAGCAACAGTAGCTTCAACTTTAACTTCGACTTGAGCTTCAACTCATCCGTGGCGAAATTAATTCACTTAAAGCTAAAACCAATCCAAGCCCGCATTCTGTCCCCACCTTTACTGTTACTTATCTTCACATGACGCCGGTTGGCGACTGGCGGACCTCGGCATATCGTAAATTTCGCCCCAAAACTTTCCATTAAGAAGCTCAAAAACAGATACGCCAAAACTTCCAAGTGCTCATCCGCCTGGCTGGCCTGGACACTGAGAGGGGGACACGAGGAGGGACTGAGAGGGGATTGGGAAGCGCGACGTACGCCGCGCAACAAATCACGGCCGGGCCAAATGGAAATGCCGACACTCCAACTGTTGGCCAGAAAGCGGGCCGAGGCAAAAGAAAAAATGATGCAGGAAGTGCACGCAGTCTGTTAGTCGGGAAGCGAATATCATAATTTACTTTGTCACCCGCTGCGAATTAGCATTGTATGTGTGCGAGTGTGTGTGTGAGTGAGTGTGTGAGTGAGACTGCCACGCCCACATTTGACTGCTCAGCAGGCGGAACATTTTAAACAAAGCGACGTCATTTGAACGCCACTGCGAAACTTTCTACAAAAGCACTTAAAAATTTTGCATGAACGCTGACTTAAACATACGATAAGGCAGCCCCGAAAGCAGCGTTCAGACTCAGACTGCGACTCAGATTGCAGCCAATGAATAAGAGCTGATTGTCGCGGTTGTTGACTGTCCCCCCTCCCCCTGTCCACTCCCTCTTCCTGCCGACCACAACTTTTCGCACATCTCCGAGTGAATGTGTGTGTGTGTGCATTGGCCACAAGACAAATTAATAAAAAAGCATTTGAGGCTGAAAATGTTCAACTGCAGCGCTAATAAATAACGCGACGGCGACAGCTTCATTTGTTTAAGTGCCAGACAAAGAGTGGAACAGAGGGGGGATTGTGGTATACTAAAGTGCAAAGAATAAAGCTTAATTTAGATTTTATCAGCAATCCTTTAAGCAGACACACACGCTAAACACTTTCACTGGAATCATAGAAAAGTCGAAGGCTCTATTCAATTACTGAAAGGAAATCATATCCGGCTGGGCATTAGCAGGAAACAAATTACCGAAACTACATTTGTGTTGTCAGTGTGCGTATTCCTTATGGTCATTCAATACAGATATAACATAGATACAAATACAACGAATAACGCATATCACACAGCGGATACACAGCATACACTTTTATGCGCTCAGCTCTCAATATGATTGCCCCCCAATGCTATTTGCAAAGTCATCACGTATACGCCACCGACCATGGAAACATACATATATATATGAAGGGGGACAGACAGACAGTCGTTTGGTTAGTCGGTTAGATATGAGCATCACACACTTAGATGCGTTTAGATTGCTTCATTGCCTGATTTCATTTTCTGTTACGTCATTATTTCCGTTGTTATTTGCCATTATGACAATTTGGTTAGTAAAATTCGTTACGAGCTTAAAACTAATTTCAGATTAAGTTCACAGATTTGCAAGGAATCGCAAAAAAGGGAGAGAAATCGAAACGAATGATATGAAATGAAACGAATGTAATAAGTGATTTACATGACTCGTAGGAATTTCGCCACAAGGCACAGGAAAGGAAATCGAGAATGCGAGAAATCGATACTTCATTAAGATACCAAGTCCAATGCGTTGATTGTCAAGCGACAGCCTATCTCTTCGCATTTCTGACTCTCTGACTGTCTGTCTGTCTGCTTTTCTGACTGCAATGTCTAACGACTTTGCTTCGTTTTGGTGTCTTCTGCCGAGGCCTATCTAAATTGATAGATGAGGTACTCGGTAGACTTGATAGAATCTTGTCGTTGTCGCTGACTTGACAGTTCCGTCTCGACGCCATGTCGTATACGCAATATGCTCAGTTGCACAACAAACATCATATTAAAGCTCATTTTATTGACCATGAATGCTTTAATTTCAACCAAGTTCCGAGTCCTGTTTATGGAGCCTGATTAAGTGCACCGCACCCATATAATTTGGCCAGGGGCACAGGAATTCGATTTATGACGTCGCTCACATTATTACTATACAATAAATCAGGTAATTACCACATACATACATACGTTTACATGTGTAAGTATCTAAGTATTTTATATAGACAGTTTTTTCGTTTGTTATTTCGAGCGTTGCAAAACGGGTAAATATTTCATGTGCAAATTTCAAAGCAGATCGCGATCAATTGAATGCGAACGTACTATTGAAATGTTATCGTCCTCATAAATTATTTAAATATTTTGCTAATTCTTATTAAGCATGCACAGAGCGGGCACAAATTATTTCATTTGATGTGGCAGCATCAAAATTAAGGCCTGACCATAATGACGGCAGTTTGTCAATGTAGCTCGATGTAAAATTTGTGTTTTTACATTTCATTTGAATTATTTGAGCTGACGGGTAGGTAGTGAGGGAATGGGAGCTTGTATACCAACAACATCTAATTGCACCGGAAATTAAAATTGTGTTTTGTGTTTTGACCTCATTTTGCATTTGGCGATGGTGTAAATTAAATTATGCCCACTGCTAAACTTTATTTTATTTTTTCAACAACTATTTGGAAATTAACACTGGAAGTGCATTTAGTATTTATGTAAATTGCATTCAAATTATATGCAGAATATTCATCATTTAGAATTTGTAAATGCCTAATTCATTGCTCCCATTTGAATGCATATATGTTAATATTTGGTGGTCTGCTGCTTTGATAAGCCGATTTGCTTCTCCTGCAGCTTCAAATAATCTTAAAGGGGATGTATTTGTATGTGTCTTATGAATATGTATGTACACATAAATGTTGCTCAATGCATTCGCCAGAGTTTCAATTTCGAAATCCCAGAAATGTTGCGATATATTCTTCAATAAATTTAGGTTAGCTTTAAATTTAAAAATATGTTATTGAACAATTTAGGTGTTCCTGAAATGCCAGTAAAGTCATTTTACATTTTATATTTAAGCTTGTTTTCTCATTTATAAATGCATGTTTTGCCATAATTATTAGGCAAAACTCAATTAAATATCACAATTTAGTCAAGTTGCTAAAAATCAAATTACACAGCTCCCACTGCGTTAATTGAAGAATTCTCAATCAAAAAAAATGACGACTCGTTAGGCCATTACTTAAACCGAATTTTTGTATGCTCGCAGCAACCCTTCACATCCTCAACCCTTCAATCATCCCAGCCACCAACTCGAACTGAGATTATCCCAAAAAGTTAAGCCCAACGCCAACAAAAGGAGGGCGAAAAGTAAAAAGGAAAATTCCAGCGGAAATAGAATGGCAACATCAAAAGCGACGCAGCGTGTGCGAAAGACAGCAAAAAGTGAAGAAAAATGTGCAAAGGGACAAAGAGAGAGAGAAAGAGAGGGGAGGAAGAAAAAGAAGAGAAAGGAAAAAGACTCAAAATACACGCACGCCCAGTTTTTTTTTTTTTTTTGAAGAGCTATTAAGACGTTAAACATTTTTAACACCTTCTTGTGACGCCTCCCAAGTCTGGAACTGGACTGAGGCAGGACTCCTCCTCCTTTGAGGGCAGAGAAGTAATGAAATGAAATGCTTCTAATTCAGCGCAACGCATTTAAAAGTAATGAAAATGGGAAAAGCAGTTGACGGGCGTTGCGTTGACATACTTACACGCCCACTGTTCACCTCAACCTCTCCATCTGTAGCTTTATTTCCCCCTCTATCATTGCGTGCTGTTGACACTTTCGCATGGACTGAATGAAAAGACAGTCGACAGTCGACAGTCAGTAGTCAGCAGGCGGCAGGACATGCGTTTTTGGGTGTGTCACATCCGTCATTGCCCTGCTCGCAACTCGCAACATTTTCCGCTTTTATTTATAATATGAACAATTTCCTGCATCGCTTTCCCCTTGGCGCACAAAACTATACAATGAATGCTGCCACTTTCACGAAAAATGCACTTCCCATAAACTTTTCAATTTCGGTAGCCGCCAGAGATTCGTCGTTGTCGTTGTCGTTGTCGTTGTCCTTGTCGTTGCCACGTCTCGTCCTTGTCGCTAATGACAATACACTTGTGTGTGAGTCTGCCAGTAAAATGAGAATGTCTGTGTGTGTGTGTGCTTGTGTGTGTGTGCGTTGCGCGCATTTACGCTTCTTACTTATTTGATTTACGTTTCATTTCCGGTTGCCATCTGCTGCCTCGCATGTGGAATGCCAGCAATGGCGGCATTTTAGTTAGTTGCAACTGCGCGCATCTGTGTGTGTGTGTGTGTGTGTCTATATGTGTAAGTGTGTGTGTCCCACACTCTATCCCACCTTGTGAGCACGTTATGCAATTATAACTTTTGTCGTTAGCAACTTTAAGTAACTTTAAACGTAAATTGCAGCTATGAAGTAGCTTTTGGCGCACACTCTAAAGCTAAAGCGCACAACACACACACACCCACACACATGTAAGCACACAGTCACACACACATACATACTCTTACACTCAAACGCTAAATGTTATAGTTTGTTGTCGGCTTTAGCGCCAAGTGTGTGAAAGGTGTTTTATTGAATTAAGTGGGTTTAACGGGATTTCTATAATGCCAACGACAACGACGACGAGGATGAGGATGAGCATAAGGATAAGGGGGAGGAAGAGGAAGAGTCTAAAGCTGCTGCCAACTCTCTCTGTTCCCTGCATATGTATTTATTGTCACTACAGTTGCCACTTCTCACTTTCTCTGCCTCTGTCTCTGTGTGTGTGTGGAATGTTGCATAGAAATGAGTTTGTCAGGCGAGCACAACAACACCAACAACAATAACAATACCAACAACAACAAGAACAACTACAAATGTCAGTGGCGCACTTTTAGTTAAACTTTTTGTACATAATGCATATTTTATTTAATTTTTATGATTTTGCAACAGAAAGTGGAAATAATGAGATGACAGGAGGACGCAGGAGGCAAAAGGCGGGAGAGGCATCAGTTGTGGAGTGCTCTGTTAAAATTGTTTGGCAACATTTAAGTGGTGTTGAGTTATAATGCGAAAAGCAGAAATTACGAAATCCACATACTTACTCATAATGCACAATTTACAATGCACAACGAGGCAGTTGTGAAGCATTAACAAACTAAGCAAACTACAGAGTACAGACTACAGAGTAATTGCTGAACTGATGTCCACATCAACTAAAAAAGAAGACCTGAAATATCAAGTGCTGACACTAATGAGAGAATGTGTCATAATAGTGAACAATTTGTGTATTTTTTCAGAATTTGTGTTGTAAAAATAGAAAGCTCGATTTTAACTTAAACTTGATCATTTATTGAGAATCAATCAAACATCATAGCAAATTTGCAGAATTCAATTCAATTATTTATAACAAATGTTAAAACTTGATATTTAAAAATTGACCCTTCGAAAAAGTAAAGGGGAGGGTAAGTTCAATTGCATAAAAATCAATGTTTTCAAGTCCAAAAATATTTGAACGAAATTAATTGCATTGTTCTGTTCATTTTTTGCAAAGCCTTGAAAGTTTTAATTTCAGGTTTTCGATCTAGCAAGTTTACAAATTCAAATTTACGCATGTGTTTTGTATTTACAAATACGATTCCTTTAAAATTTTTTTTTATTTTTTTTATTTTTAAAATCTTGATTCGTTTTTTAACTATTGTTACGCTCTGATATTAAACTTGACTCACTTTCTGTATTTAAATAATTATTCGGAATTGTGAAAAAAGTTAATAAAGTATTCAGTCGAACAGTATTATGTAAATAAATATTTCTCTCTTTTAACAACTTTTAAAAATGCACAATTTGTAAATTTAAATTATTAATGCTTTAATACACTTCATTTATAAATTTGTAATTAGTGTTCATTTATCCCGTATCGAGTATTTGAAACCTTTAAAAAATGTTCACATTTATGCATTTCATAGAGAGAACGAGCGAAAGCAAATATATTTCAAAGGCCGACAATGACAGAACCAGAAGTGCTTCCATTTCAGACATTTTTTCACATAATGCTTAAACAGTACCAGTTTTTTCTGCTTTGATTTCGTTAGTGTGCGAGTTCCATATGAAGTGCATATGGACATAAATATTTTGACAGCGAAATATGTGAAAAAATGAGCGTGTTGCATGCAAAGCTGAAACTGAAACTGAAGCAGGAGCTGAAACTGAAACTCATTTCCCCTGACGAGCACTTAAAAGCTCACACAACTGCAGTTATTTACCATGTTTTGCTCAGCTTTTTTTTTTTGTATGTAGCTGAACTGGACATGCAACAACAGAGGTGCATGCCACTGAAAATGTCCCTCCTCATGCCATCATCCTTAGGGGGGACACCGTCAAATTGACTTCCTCATGAAATTAGGCAAATGGCCAGCAATTAAACATGTGATTCTTGGCCAACTTGTCCGACTTGCGACATGTTGCGTTTGAGTTGAATTTATTTGAGGTGTTTTTTGTAAATGGTCGTTAAATATTAATAAGCCATTTAACTGCCACAACATGTTGATGCATGGGCCTCAATTAGGCTGCAAATAGCTCGAATTGTTTACTTAATAAACGCCATTCATCAAATCGACACGTTTTTTCAATGGTCGCCTCTTTTGGCCCACTCACAAAACACGCAAAGTTCGCTTCGCATTTAACCCCATTTGGAGGTGCCACGAATTACAGGTCAAATGGCAAGGCCAATAATGCTACAAGAGGTTATTGAAGAAAGCCAATTTCGTGATGAGACTTCGATTGGAAGGCGATTTGAACTTTGAATCATTTTGTAAATAAGATATGAGTGTTTTCTACTTCAATTCGATGGCCCGAGTTTGCATAGAAAGCGACCTAATTTGCCACATGCGGTGTCTGAACTGCGGCAATTTATAATCGAATCGTATTTGCATTCAGCTTGAATCCCTTCACTGGATGCGACACCGCAATTGCAGTTGCACCCCTAGGCAACAAAAAACAATATAAATATTAATGCTATTTGATTAACGTTTCAATTGAATGAGGGTTCGAGGGCTTTAAGGTGGCAACACTTGGTTGTTTCACACGCCAGGAACAGGCGCAGAAACAGGCACAGATGGAGGCACATCCAGCGAGGATATCAACGGGGCGTCGCATATTAATCAGAGCTGGCAAAGGTACGAGTCGAGATACACACTCAAAAAAAAAAAGGAGTAGGAAAGTGCGTAGCACTCCATGAACTCCATGAATGTTTCATCTGCAGTCCGCGACTGTTGACTCTGACTCTGGCCGGGATGGGATGGGATGTGGCAACCATCGAGGGGTTGCATTCGTGTTAGGGTGTAAGTCGACGCAAATACTTTAATCCACTTCAGAGTGACAGTGAAATTAACACACACAGAGAGCAAGGGGGAGAGATACGAGGAGAATGCAACAGTGACATCGACAACCCCCGAAATTTTGGTCAGCATGGAATCCGGCAACAGGCAAAGAGATCGCTGGACCGCCGAGAGGGGAGAGGGGAGCGGGGCGAATGTGAATGGTATCGCAAGCGGCATTCAAATTGGCTGCTATAGCAATTATTCATATGGCGGCGACACTCATAAAATGTCGCGCAAGTGGCGTCCAGCCAGGCGACGAGACGGCCAGACTGCCAGACAACCAGACAACCGACCTGACTGTTTCATTTGAATGGTATCCACACACACATACACACACACACACACATACAAACACAAACTGAGCTGACGTCCTTTTGACAGATGAAACACAAATGCAATTATCACTTTATTTTAAACGATTTATGTGTGCAACACGACAGTGTCCTGGCAAACACGACAACACGGCAACAGGACAACAGGACAACAGAACAACGGAACATGTAGACATGAAGCCGACAGCGGCGAACGGAAACGGAAATGGCAACAAGCGTCGCGCTGCCTCGCTTCAAACCATCCGCCATCGTTCGCCATCGAAATGTGTGTGCGTAGGTGAAACAATGGCAGTAGCTACTGTAGCTACTGGAAATATAAATTAACCATAAAAGAAACCACACAAAATGCGACCCCCCTATATGAACTTTCAGCTCCAGTTTGCAGTAATTATTAGATACGATTTCCTACAATTTATGGACTATTATGGGGCAAGAGAAGTTTGAGTATTTACAATATATTTCTGATATGTTAAGAAATACTTCACTCTGATACATAAATAAAATTATAAGAATATCAAATTAATAAAACAAAACAATAATATAATTTAATTTATAATTAGTATAAGTATCACAATAGATGATTAAAATAATTTAAATTAATCTAAACTTTACCACCATTTATTTTTATTAACTGTAAATTGTTTAAACTTAATAATATTTAAAATGTATGTTCATCATAGTGACTAGAGCCTTAAATAATATAACTAATAAAATAATAATGTGTATATAATAAAATAAATTAAATTTAATTAAAAGTCGAACAGCTTCAATTAATGGGACTTCATCGGGAATTGCTTAGTGAAATGATGCATTTAACGCAAGTTGTTTAAGAATTAAGGGAAGCTCTAATATATGCATCTGCAACTGTGATTCATAATGTGGCATGAATTCAAAGTCCAGTCATTTGTACATAGAGTGCACATGATACGAATGTGACATTTTTATCGGTAACATCTTGACAATGCGCTGTCACTGGATGCCTAATGCGTTTGATTCCGTCGTTGCAACAGATTTCAGATTTGCCCGATATGTATTTTTTTGTGGAATTGCCTTATTGAAATTGACAGAAGGTTAATGGCGTCGAATGAGGCAGGCCGAAGGAAAGAAGGCGGGGACGGGATGAACGACAATGGCGGCAATTTAACACCCCGCTGGGCAGGGACTTCGGTCGGATTGGATCGGATCGGCGACCGCACCACATGACTGCGATTCGTAACAGCCGCTTAGATCTTGAACGGGGCGGGAGAGAGATTGCGAGAGATTTGCGATAAAAAATGATTGCACATGTGAGCGTTTTGGCTCAAAATTGCAACATTTGCGGCATGAAAATACTTCAGAAACCAAAAGAGAGCTCAACAACAACAAATTCGTATCAATGAGAGGCGGCACAATGTTTGGGAAGAGGAATAAGGGTTGGGGGATGAACGAATCAGAGCCGTTCTTAGCCGCTTCGCTTCTCTTCTGCTCTGCACCGACCCAGATTTGCACTTGCCGCCCAGTTTAGTCGGGTTATCAGTGACCTCGGCCATAAATCACTGTCAAGTGTCATTCGCCCTCTTCGACGATGTGGCAGGAGGGGGAAGAGGCAGCAGGAGTTGCTTGCTGCATCCTTTATCCTTGCAACTACGTTCGACAGCAAGTTTTTTAACACAATCACACACATGGTGCACAGCAGAAGAGAAAAGAGTGAGCTATCAGTTTACTACGACCAACACACGAGCATGTGCAGCATTCACCCGGGAGCCAAAAGGTGCATCACTAGAAACTGCAGCAACAACAGCAACCACAACAACAACAAAAACAACAGCCACTCAACACGAGTAACAAACAGAAAAAGTTGCTAATTAAACTTTGCGCTTCGGCGGCAGCCATGAACTTTGGCCCCGTCGGGCAAGCCGCCATTTCCCGTTGCAGCGAAAGTGTTGCCCCCAAATGGCTGTCACACTCACACACTCACAGTCACACTCACACTTACAGTCTGCCAGTCGCCAATCTGACTTTCTGAATTCCCTTGCCCCTCGCTCTTCGCTGCACGCGTACATTCGTTCCGCTTTGGTTAACATTTCGTTACGCTGTCAATGCCGTGCACAACCGCAAGTGAATCCTGCCACCAGTGACTTCTTGTCTATCCTCCAGTCCTCCCCGTCCATTCTCCTCTCTGCTGCCTTCCTGTATCAGTATCCTTATGGCAGGCCTTTGGCATGCCTAATTTCCGCTATTGTTCATAATTTTTATTGCGCTTGTTGCGAATTAGTTTCGGTTACGCCTGATGAACTCCCTCCCCTTCCTACCTCCATCCCCTCTGCATTCCTTTTTCCATTCCAGTTCCATCCTCCAACCCTTGTTACTTGCAACATTGCATTATTGCAATTTTTTGCAATTTAAAATTTTGCTCTAATTGACGCTGTCTTTATTGAGGGGTTGACTTCACTCCCTGACATTGGATTCTATCTATTCTCATACACGGGCGTTGACAGCGGTTATAGCTACAACAACTACAGCAACAGCCTGTGATTAACATGACTGCTAACATGTCCAACTACAGACGGGGGTGAGTGCGGCAAGGGGGTGCGTTTATTGGTGGGTGTACACGCATTTTGTATTTAAGTTACAGTTCATTGCAATTAAATTGTCGGTGGTTTTCCTAGGGGCGTCGCGAACATTTGCTTAGGCCTGCGGAGGGAAGCAGGTGCGCGTTAAGGAATCTTAAACAGTGGCTGTAAATAGTATTTAACAGTCAGTTGACATTACAGAGCGTGGTGTAAACATTTTGTAAGCAAATACGCGCCCATTCTTACTATTGTTGTCTGCTAACGACATGTTCTGTTAAAGTTACACTATTTAAAGCAGAATGTTATTTTAACATACATTTATTTCAGCCTGATGTTGTCAGCTTACAGAATGTTAAAATGTAAGAATATATTGCTGTAAGCATTAAATGCTAACAGACCTTCTTAATAAGAGGCAATTTAAGTTAACAGAAATAGAAATGCGAAGTTAAAATTCTTATTATTGTTTAACTTACTACAGCTGAAACTTAGATTAAAAAATTACAAAATGGATACATCATATTTATTTACTTCTATATTCAATATATATTAAGTTATTACATAATTTCATATGTTTTAATAAATTCTTGGGATCATTTAATTATTTTGTAAATTTTATTAGCAAATTGATAGTTCAACATATTTCCAATTTTATGAAAAACTTATTAAACGCATAATTTAAACTCTTAAGTATTGTGTTTTAACTTGGCAATTTGACATCTGTTAAGAGTATCTTACAGACAACTTTAACATACGGTCGCATTTCGAAATGGGGTATTTTTTACTAGCAGCTTTCGAAATAATGTTTAACATAACATTGATTCTCTTATGGACTTAACACAACAGCATTATGCTATTTATACTACGCAAGCATTACAGTTGATATTAACATTAGTGGAAACATCTTCGAATTTCGAAGTTATGTTGTCAACAGTCTGTGCTCCTTGGTCGAATCAGTCTTTCACCCCTAACTGTTATGCTGTGTTCTTCACTGACGAATCGCAGGGGTAGACCACCGTCTATTAAAACAGAATCTGTTAACATTCTGTCTGTCAAAATGTTATGTTAATGATAACATACTAGTCTATGCGAAGGGGTATTCGAAATCACTGTAACCGCAGCAATCAGCTACATTACAGATATATGTTAATCTAAGCATTTCAGAGCTGTTTAACAGGGTCGAAAGTACTTTGGAAGGAAAACTGTAAATGTACTGCTAACAGATTTCGATTTCGCGCTCCTGAACGAGCTTTACAGCTACTCGAACTAATTCCCCTTTCAGATTTGCTGTTCAGATACAACTGCCTTAAGCTTAGTACGCAAGCTAACTAAATTTTACGCTGCGTAAAGTGCTCAATATTTAGCTGTCGACGAGCGTAAGCCCAGTGTTGCCAATGCAACACGGAAAAATAACAAAAAGTTGAGTGGTAACACTATGCGTCAGCGGCGGTTTATTTTAAATTTGAAGATGCTGAACTGACTTGGATGAAAGAGGAGAGAATAGGCAGTGAAAAATGCAAATTAAAGTTTATAAGAAAAAATATGCGATGCCCCGCAACCACAGCGCGTGTTGGGTGCACCCATCGATTTTGAACTTCTAATGAGGATTCACCATTTGTGTTAATGAAAAAAATACCAAAATATCTATAAAAACCATTTTAGCTTACGTTCTTGCATATAATCTACCAATATTGTCATCGTTACTGACCAAATTTAATTAGTCTTCATAGTTTTCACTTGTGTGCCAGACATTTATCTCCAGTATACCCAGCGAAACTCTAAACAGTTTAATGTTTCGCTGGGCCTGTCAGCAGTGCTGCCCATTCTGTTATTTTACTTAACAGCTCTGTTATTTTATTTAGTCTGCGGACACCCGAGCGTAATGAATGTCAAGTTCTTCTTCTTGATTTTACGCCAGTGTTTTTTTTATATGGAGTTTGGGCTTACGCCAGCCCTTTTTTTGAGTTTGCGTACTATGCTTTAAACTGTCCATGTTCTGTCATGTTACTTTTAGCATGCGCCTGCAACATTTCCAGAATGAAATAATGTTAAGGATGTCAAACCTTAATTCAGGCCAACAACAGGTGTTCAGTTAACAAGCCAACAATTATTAGTTCATAATTTGTTGTTTATACAACACAAGAGAAAAGTGTATTTTAAAATAAACATGGTTCTTCTTTGAATAGACAATATTTGTTAAGGAATTGTAAACGAAGCAAAGTTAACAACTACAAGTAATTCTATAAAATGCAATTTAAAAACTAAATCAAAATATTAAAATCTTGATATTCGAATAGTCTATGATGAAACAGATAATTTTTTTTAGTAACTAGAGAAGAGCTAAGATATTTACATTCGTATACTTTCTAGCCGTACCATTCCCAGTTGGACCAAAGCTGAGACGGACGATTCTAAATTTGTTTGTGTAGGTCGCGAGTGAGTCGTCAGTAAAGAGAGTCTTATCAGTTGCTGGCTTATCACAAATATTTCGGAAATCGTGGTGAGTTTCGGAGTGTGAAACTAAACGCAAGTTCTCTTGCTTGCTTTCTCTCGCGTTCGCTCTCGTTCTCTCTTTTAGGACCGAGCAGGAAGCGAAACACCCGCGCAGAAATCAAGGCAAACGAAACGAACTGCAGCAACGGTAAAAATGCTTCGGGTTCGTCGTGGTGGAAACGCATGTAACATACTTCGGCTCTGCGGGCCGAAGCTCGAGCTGTGCTTCGACGCTGATGAGCTGAGAATTTATTAGCGCAAAAACCGAATGCGCTTCAGTTTCGTGTTTGTTGTGCGCTCGTAAGGATGTGTCCGCAACCGCTGACGGACCTCGTGCGTTCGCGTCGCGTGTGTGCGCGTCCAGGACGCTGAACGTTCAGCAAGTTGTAACGGTAACGGTTGCAACCGTTGGTGGCAACGTCAAAAGCCGAAGTTAAAGGCGACCAAGCCAAGCTAATATTTTAGAGGCCTCGTGCCCGAAAGTGTGTCTCAAGTGAATAAATAAATGAATATAAAATACAAAATAAAATATGAATTATTTGTGTTGCTTGTCAAATAGAAAACAAGAGAAATGTGCGCGAATCTGTTGTGCCCCAACCGGCTAGCAGCCACAAACACAATCAGTTGCCCGTGTGGCATTCAATGGAACCACAGCAACAGCAAAAGGTGTGCCTATTCACGTTCACCTTCATGTAGTACAATAGCTGACCCGCAATCGGCACACATAACTCATCTCATGTGGCAAGTTGTGTGCGGCGAGTTGTATGTAAATCAGGCGCCACAAACTGCGGATTATTCGTATTCCACACTAAATGCGGCCTGCATGCAAATTCCACTTATTGCAGAATCAAAATATTGCCCCTGCCTCTGCCTCTGCCCCTGTCCTTGTCTTGCCTTGGCCTTTTAAGGGCTCAATAATTTAGCGCTTAGCAATTCCAAGCTCGTAATCGGGCCAAGTCAAGCGAGAAGCAAATGCCAAGTAGATGCGTTTTTCCGCCAAACATATTTTGCATATTTTGGCCGCTTAAGTCTTTTAGCCAGTTCGCTTGAGTGACCCACTTTTTGGCTGATTTTCATAATCAATTTGTGGAAATAAGCTTTTAAAAATAACCCTAACTCCTTGGTCCCCACTCCCAATTAATTAGTTTAATTAGTGGCTGTTTGGTGCTTTTACTTAACCAAAAAATTTGTTTTGGCATTTTGTAAACGACTTTCGAAAGTTTCTAAATTGGTGACCCAAGATTCAGCATTGAACGCCCACCATTGGCTAATGGCTGGGCATTAACAAACACACTCACAGACACACACACACACTCCATCACGCATACACTGACAAAAAAGGACCTCGATCAACGGTGCATGTGCCATTTAACAAACACTAAGCTAACGGAACCCTTTGCGTCCATTTTTCTTAATTTCACTCGCATTTCATGTTCTTTTTGGCTGCTGTTGTTGTTGTTGCTCGGGAAACCGTTGCTCATTCAATTGCTGTACATATTTTGTGTGCTCTGTTCTGGCATTCTGGCCATTTTGCCTTTATTTTGGCCATTCGAGCAATAAAAGCAGCCAGCGACTTAAGACATTTCGTGGCCCTAAATGGCACAAAAACAACAACAACAACAACATCAACAACAACAGAAGCAACGTCAACATCAAGTGAAAGCAAACTAAAAGAAATTTATTTACTTTGCCACTAAATTTGCGCTGATTCTTTGTTCTTGTTGTTGTTGTTGTTGCTATGCTGGCCATTGGCCGAAACCCCAATGCCTCATGGCCGTTACTCGATTGCCTCATTTGATGTTTGCCCTACTCAAAAATGTTTGTCAACAAACGCAACGAAGCACAAAAATGGTTCACAACTAAGTTAAAGGCAACTCGAGACTCACACACACACATATATAACTCTCTCTGTGTGTGTGTGTATTTGCCATATTTTTTTGTGCTCAAGTGTGCCACGTCCAGTTGTGCTGCCTGATCCAACTATGAGTATTTTAAAATTTGTGGCACGTGCTCCAAATAGCAAACATCAGCAAATAATAAATTCATTGTAAGCCGCCGCACGACGCGTTTTCTTCAAGCTTTTTTTGGACTTTTGGCCAAAAGATGTGCAACCAAATTAGCTGGTAGCAATGCTTGGCATCTGACTAAGCGCTGCTTACAGCATGCTTAGGTAGCCATTAATGTATGTGAGTGGCATGCCACAAATCCAACCAACTCAAACAATCTGACTCAAACAACAATTGCAGCTCAAAAATTGCAATGGCGTTTCTATTTTCTCACATGACGCAACACTTGTGGCAGCTTGTGAAGCCTCCATTTTGTGTCTTGAGCTTTGAGTTTTGTGTCAACAGTCTGTTGTTGTTTTCTTCGTCTCCTAATGTATACAAAATGCAGGTGCTGCAGTTGCACTTGAGCTGAGTTTTGTTGCAATGTAGGGAGCTCATTGTGTGGCAACGTGTTGCAGCATCGTGTGGCATCGTAATCTACATTCAGAACAATTGCCGCAACATTGTGACACGTGTTTTCGTACCGTTTACATTTTTGTTACAGTTACGGCGCTTTTATTTAAAAAATTGTTGAATACATACAAATTATGTCAACTTTATACAATAGACAGAAGTACTCAAAAAAATTATCTTTTTTCTTTAAAAATAGGTTTTTAAATATAATATTAATTTTTAGAAGATAATTTAAAATAATACAATTAATATTTAAATGTGATTTTAGAATAAAATATTAATTTTAAAATCAACTTTATATTTTGTAAAACTTTTTAATTAATAAACTATTTTTTTAATAATTAGAAAAAGTTTGCATAATTTCAATGTATTCTTAAATTGAAATAAAACGTTTTTAATAAATGAACGTTTTTAATGAATTGACACATGAAGTGAAATTAAATGTAATTTTAATTAATTTAGAGTCTGATCAAATAAATTCCCTTTACTCATCATTTAAATGCAATACTCGTTTAAGCGTAAGGAAAAATTAACTTATAGTTTCTTAAAGCAAATTTAATGCTTTGGCATAACTTATGTGAATCCCGATCATCGTTTATTTGAAATTGCAACCTTGCGACATTGCGACGGTGTTGTCATTGAAGTTTCTTAATATTTAAATTCATTTCGTTCATGTCAAAGCATTTAGTTTTCATCTCCTGCTTAATTGTAGTTATTTCTACTCCTTGCATTATTTATTAATGCTTTTTTCTTGCGACTTTCCTTTACTTTTTCTGTTCGCTGGCTTAATTCATTTTTTATTTGAACGTAAATAAGCAGTAAATTACAAAAGCAACTGTTGCTGTTGCTGTTTATGTTGCTGCTTCTACTGCTCCTGATGTTGCTTCTTTCTGTTTCTGTTGGCGTGTTTTATTCGTACTTGTGCCGTGCTGTGCATATATTTAGTAAACTTTTTTCCCTTTGGCTTTATCATTGCTGCTGCTGACTTCCTCTGTCCACAGTTGTGTCCCCTTTCCATCCATGTCAATCTTCCACTTGCACATCGCATTTCAGTGCTCTCTCTATGCTATTCATTAGCAACCTGCCCATTGCAGTTGCCCTTGTTGTTGTTGTTGCAACAGCAATTTAAGTTTCATGTTTGCAACTTGAAATAGCGTTTCGTTCTTCATTATGTGGCAGCATAGCCGGTAACTCTTGAAGTCGATTGGCTTTGTCATAACTGCTCTACTGCCGGACTGCTTACCAATTACCAACCATTCAGTCTCCTTCGACGCACTGGCCCATTAAATACACTCCCACCGTGTCTGTGAGGAAATGACAAGTACGACTAGAAGTCAGCAGTTGGAAATATTTGAAAAAAAAAACAGAAATTGTAAAACCTGCTGAACTGAAATGCTGGCAGACACTTTAATTGCTCTACTACTAGAACTACAAGTGGTCATTAGCCTAGCTAGGCAGGTGGATTATTGGGTGGTGCCGAGGGAACTTGTTGAGTGGTGGACAGTTGGACAGTTGGCAACCGGTTGGCGTCCAGTTGATGAGTTCTCGCCCCTCAGTCTCAGTCGTTAAGGTGCTTAGCGAAAGACGTTCCCTTAACTACAACTACAACTGCGGCTCTAACTGTTACTGTTGCCATTGTTAGGGCTTCGTCTCTAAGTTTTAGGATTAGATGGTGAATTTTGTCGTTAAATGTCAGGTCATAAACACCTGGGCCCAATCGTTGCCTAAGCACTTAAGAGTCCAAAGAAACTGGTGAATACAATTTACACATTTATCAACATCAATAAATCATTTAAGAATCAAGTTAAATAACAAAATTTTTTCATTAAAATAAATATTTAGACTTGGTTATATTAAAAACCATACATATTTATGAAAGTAAATTCCATAATTTCATTATACTTATAGAAATTTAAAAACTTCCAAAAAAAAGCAATGCTAAAAAATCATTTTGATATCCTTGCCTTTACCAAGTTAAACTTTTTTGTGTGGAAACTTTTTTGTTTCATGCTAACTGAAATACCTGTAAAGGAGTACTTGGTTTGATGGCATACAACAGTTTGATTCCATTTCATATTTTTTATTTTATACATACATACATTTATGCATACTCGTATATGTATATGTATTTTTGCATGTTTGTGGCAGACTCAGGTCTAGATCAACATACGCACACACACACACACACTCGTACACATTCCCTCAGATACTTTACTTTAGCAAAAAAATGATGCTGTAAAATTGTTTGTGTGCTGACAATATGGTCAGATATGTAAATAGCATGTGTGTGTGATTGTATGTACATGTGTATGTGTGCTGCTTGTCCTCGATGAAAGCCAAAAGTTGTAGTAAGTTTTTTCCACACACAGAAAATGTTAAAATAACTTTAATTACCAGCTACGTGTGGGAAGACCAGTTGCAAAAATTCAAAGCGAAAGCCAACAATTTATTTTGCCATGAAACTGGCTTTAATTAAAGAGCTTAACCAGATACGAGAATGGCCAAACATTTCTCTGTTATTTTACATTTATGAACAAAATGCTGAAATACTCAGAAATTCGAAAATTTTGAGATACATATGAGCATGTTTTTATTTTAGTAACAATTCCAGGTGAGCTTGATTTGTATTTTTACATTGTTATTTGGATCTTGTACTTGTAGAACTAACAATTCTTATTGTACAACTCAAAAAAAAAAGAATATGTGCAGAACAATGGATCAAGCCGAAATAAAAAAATTGAAATGTAGAATTTTTGTCAGTGAAAAATGAGTTTTTATCACTGCGGACGGCAGTCCGCGCTAGTGACGAAAGCAGCACGAAGGGTGCGAAGGCGACTAGCATATATACACAGGAAGAATGGAAGATTTGCTATGACTGTCCGATCAGGTCGAGTTATATACCGATCGAAAGGTATCAACCTAACTTACAAATGTGCATACTAAGACTTTTGAAAACTCACCTGGTTCGTGAGATAAACAGGTGTAAGTGGGAGGGGAAAAATTTAAATGATTGGAGCTAATGGGGCCGTTGGAGCCTTTTTGAATTTTCGTTGAATTTTTTACAATTCTCATCAAAAATACGCGTCGAATGACATC
>JBAMBJ010001340.1:0-14118 GCA_037043495.1 Drosophila recens | reverse complement strand
GTATATGTAGATGTGCATGCGTATATATATATTTCTTAGCGCTTAAAGTTGTAACTTTCTTTTTCTGCTTTTAAACAATTAAAATTATTATTATAGAAAAACACACAGTAAAAACAAAAAACAATGAATTCTCTTCTTATTTCTTTAATTTCAATATTTTTTTTGTTTAGATTTTTTTTCTCAGATATTTAACACACACTTATACACAGAGACACAGATACACACACACACACACACACACGAATTAAATGACTACACAATATAATATTTTTTATTTCGAATTTTTGTTGTTTATAATTTATTTTTTTTGTGTTTTCCTTTACTAAAAATATACGCAGTTTTTTTTTCTCACATACACATATATTTTTGCACGCACTTTAATTTAATTATTCTCGTTATCGTTGTTGTTGTTGTTGTTTTTGTTGTGGTTCTGCTTTGTGTATTGTTGTTGTTTTTGGCTCTTTTTGTTGTTGCTCTTTTCTTTTAATTTGTATTGTCAGTACGTAAATTTTGTGTTTTTTTGCTTGGTTTGTTTAGACTTGAAATGAGCTCAAGGTAAAAATTTTGTATCAACGACCGAAACGCGACGACGACGACGACGACGGCGACGACGCTAACGTCGACGCTGGCAGCAACCGCGACGCCGAGCAGCTGCAGCTGATGGGCTCTGTTTATTATTCCGTAGATCTCTCTCGTACATACATACATACATATATACATACGCAAGCTGTGCGCGTGTGTGTGAGCGCCCTTTAAATTGCGTTTGATATTCAACTTTTTGACACTTTGACGAGGCAAAATAGCACAACATAAAAAAAAAACAAAAAAAAAAATTTGTTGTATTTTGGCACACAGCAAATAATTTGTGTTATTGACAGAAAATAACAAAATAAAAGAACAACAATAATGAAAAGTACAAAATTTCTATGCAAATGCACATACACAGACGTACATACATACATACATACATACAATATAATTTGATATAGTATGTGTATATATAGAAATTAAATTGCCGCAAACAAAAATCGCGCGTTGTTGTTATTGTGTTTGTTATTTTGACTGAAAGCAACGACGACAAATGTCGCCCAGCAAATGTCGATGACGATGCGACGACGACGACGACGTCGACAGCGACAGCAGCAGTGGCAGTGGCAGCGACAGTGGCAGCGAGAATGGCAGCGACAGCAGCAGCAGCAGCAACAGCAGCTGGGCAGCAAAGTCGACCGACAGCAGCAAACATGCATACAATATACTCACAACTCAGCGCGACATGAGAGCGTGAGTTGAGAGTGAATGAACGAGAGAAGGAGGCAGGAACAAGGGCAAGGCAAGGCAAGGCAGCAAAAGGGAGTGAGAGCGAGAGACGAAACAAGACATAGGGCGCAAATACACGCGTTCGTTTTGTGCTGCCGGTGTGTGTTCAATTTTTGTTGTGCTTTCTGCTTCTGCTTCTTCTTCTTCTTATATTGTTGCTCTTGCATTTGCTTTTGGTTTTGCATATGCATTTGCTTTTGGTTTTGGTTTTGGTTTTGCAGCTACTTTTGCATTGGCATTGCCTCGATATGACCCTGCATGTGTAGCAGTAGAACACACACACACACACACACACACTCTCTCCCTCATCTGAGCACAATAGGAATAACAATAACACAACAACAACGAACGAAAAATAGTATAACTGTTCTTATTGTTGTTGTTGCTGTTGTTGTTGTTGAGAAAGCGGAAATAAACGAAGCGCAAATTGCAACCAGCAATTGCCAGCTGTGGGCGTTGTAACGCACTGTGGGCGTGGTCGCTGTACGAGTGGAACTGAGAACAACAACAACAAAACAATAATCAATGCAACAACAATTGTAATTACACCATTAAAAACACATATGTACATACAATAATAATGAATGCAATGTAGGGTATTTCAATGTCGTATTCATGATGCGCCCAGAAGCAATCAAAAGGCAATTTCCTACACTCGAAAATTCAAGCAGCTTAACAGCTCATTAATGTAAGATTTGCCGAAATTTTGTATACCCTACGTGATGGAAGTTAAAATACCCTACACACAATTTCTAAAATTATTAGAAATTTGTCGAAATTTTTCTTAGTTATTTTCTCAATAATTAAAAATAAAATTTAAAAATATAAACAATATTTTATAATTAATGCATTGCATATAGATTTAAAAATTAGATTAACATTTATGTTAAATCTGAAGCATTTCATTTCACAACTCGATTAGAGATGTATGCGTTATCTATAAAGTCACAGCTCTTTGAATCAGTGATGGGCACGCATGGGCTCTGGGAGCCAGCGGCTGCTCCCAAATTTAGATTTCGTGCCCAACGCTGCTTTAAATTGTTCAATTTTTAATACAGTTCCAGAAGAAAAAATTAAATTCTTAGTTTTATAGAAATCCTCAATCTGTTAAGAGTAACTTATACTCATTTTTGAGTACTTTTGGATAGAATACTCAAATAATCAATGATAGTCATAGCTCGCAAATAACTGTTGACCGTTTCTCGTTGTCTGCAAATAAGTGTCTTTTGCTTACTGTTTACGAAAAGACTCAGCGAGCAACTGTTTTTTCGGTTCTTAAATGAGCTCGCTCGCGCTCGGAGCGAAAACGTTTTTTTCTATTTTGTTTTGTTCTCGTTGTTCCATTACCGTTTTGTCGTGTTCAATGAAGCAAACGGTATTCTGCATATGCATTGGTATACATTCACACGCATAGGCATTTGCTTGCCTAAGCGTCTGTTTTGCAGACGAAATTTATTAATTGCGATCGTGAATTGAGTGTGTGAAGTTGTGAAATATTTGTTGTGCAAAATGGGAAGAGACATGAATAAAAAAGTGCACCAATTTTTTAAATTTAATAAGTGTGAAGACCGTTTGCGTTGAGTTTTTCGGTCAAACGGTCTTTTGCTGAGTCTCATTGTGCGAGCGTTTTTCGTTTCGCTCTTTACGCACTGCTCATTGAAAGACCGACATACAAAGAGCTCAACGAAAAGAGCTCAACAGAAAACATAAATGAAGACAGCAAGAGTCTCTTGCTCAGAGCGAGAGCGAGAGAGTACGAACTTTTCGGTTGTGCTCGCAACGAGAGCGCAAGAAAAAAAACGGTCGACAGTTATTTGCGAGCTATGATGATAGTAGATTTTTATTTAAAGTTATAGCATATTAAAATCGGTATATTCTGTAACAATTTTAAATGTAATATAATTTAATGCATTTTTTTTTCATTTAAATTAAGTTTTCTCAAGCAAAAAACAAAATCTCAATTTTTATAATTGAATATAAATTTCAATAAACTTTTTAAATGAAACTTAATAATATGCTGACTCATTGAATACCATAGAATATAGGTCATGATCAACCTCATCAACCATTCCAATCCAACCCCTTAAGAATTACTGAAAAGCCACACATAAATTTAAAATCTTTCCTTTTAAGCCCTTAAGAAAGACTGAATGGGAACGCTAATTGAGTTATTTTATGAAATTTAATACATTCCTTTGGGAATTCTCTCAATGTTGAACAGAAAAGAAAAGTATTCACATATGACAGTTGAATGAACTTCTTTACGCAAAGATTTCGATCATGAATAGAAGCAATTGAACAATTAGTGGAACCCATTGAGTTCTTTCTTGCCCAAAAGGAAACGCAACGAGTTTAAAAACTGTTTGTGCTGACACACTAAAAGTCCGCTATGTATGCACTGTACGAAAACAATAGTGTTCAACCATTTATCATTTCAATATTTCATAGATTTCGCACTTAAAGATGCGGGTTAACCACTTTGGCAACTGCCTGTTGTTTTAATGGGTTTATCAATATCGATATGTAGAGTTACGAATGCTTAAAAATAAGTAAATAGATAAAAAATAAATTACTATCGATTTAACCAATTGGATCCATTTAAATATTAAATACAAATATCCCGATTGCTCAGGAGATTTGGTTAAGTTGTAATATAAAAAAAACCTAATTTTACAAACCCAAATCGATAGTAACAAGTATCTTAAATAAAAGATAATGGTTATGTTTTGTCATTTAGTGATTTAAATTTAGGTTTAGGAGTTTTTATAACAGTTTTGACACAATTTGTTCAATTTTGCCACATTATCGATTGTCTACCAAGTATTAAAAACCCAATTAAGTGGAAAACGATAATAATCGATTATTTTATTACGCGTTTTTTGGCACTTTGACAACAATTTCACTAAAAAACTGAACAAATTAATATATAGTTGAAATATCGATATAATTCTATAACAATCGATACAATTCGATAGCAATCGATACAAATAGATAACAATCGATACAAATCGATTAATAAAAAGCTGGAAACAGTTTTTCATAAATATATAACAGACATATGCGATAATTATCGATATTATCAGTCGATAATTATCGATTATTCCTATATGTGTTTTCGGTCGTTTTTTGGACCGATTTGGACTCGGTCCCATATAAACAGATGTCATATTGTTTATTATCAGTAACATTCGACTTTTAAAACTGAACTTAAAAGTATTATAATTTTTAATTAATTGTAATTGTAAAAAAAGAATCCATAAAATTATAAGAATTGTCAATTGTTTTTTTTAGCAGTGTGAATGACTAAACTAATGAATGAGAAAAGAAAACTTTTACTTATTTATTACGATTATTAGTATTAATTTTTTTCGTATATTTCTGACTTTTTTTTTTTATTTCAAAGCGTACAAATGAACTCAAAGCGATAATACTATTGTGTAGGAATGTACATGCATACATATGTATATAAATCGTATATATATGAATTGTTAAAGTGAGCAGCAACAACAACAATGTGTATAGCTAAGTATACACACTTATAGAGACAGAGAGACAGACAGACAGACCCCCAATAGCCTGTGTATGTACTCGTATGTTTGTTTGTTTGTATGTATGTAAGTGAGGCAGACGTTGTCGTCAACGTTGGTTGCCATATCTGTAGCTACAACAACAGCAACAACAACAATAACAACAGAGTACTTGGCATGCTCGCCTTCTGTACATTATGTATCTGTATCTAAACATATACTTAGACACATAGATACATACTGACAGTCAGACAGACCGACAACGGAGTCAGTTAAAGGCAGGCCAAAGTAAATGCTTCTTTTTTTTGTTGTATTTTGAACCGGTTGAAGTCATATTTGCCACCGTGGAAGAAGAAAAAGAACAACCACAACAATCGTTGTCGACGTCAGCATCGAACAGCGGCGAAAAATACGCGACGCATCAACTATTAGCCCACAACCATATTTTTTGTATTATATCTATTCCTATTATTAATATTATCATACTGAAAACAGAGTACAAAACGGCAACATTTACAGCTAACTTGTGTCTTATTTTGGCCAAGTTTCTTGGCTAATACCAAAGCGTCAACATGAAAACCACAACATGACCAGCTGAAATGAACTCTCAACTACATGTCGTGAAAATTTCAACAATATTGCACCAAAAGATCCTGAGATCTTAGATCTTAAAGATGAATTATATCGATAAAAAAACAATGAAATTATTTTATCATTTGAGCAAAAGTTTTAATTGAAAATACATACTATTATAATTGATTGAAATTGTTAGATTACAATACGATTACGATGCTAATTTATATCAAATTCCACTATAGTAATAATCTAGAAATATTATCCTGAAATCTTAGATCAAAAAGTTGAAGTATATCGAAAAAACAATAAAATTACTTGATTATTTGAGTAAAAGCTTTAATTGAACATACATACTATCGAAAATGATTAAAATCGTTAGACTACAAATCGATTACAATGCGAATTTATATCGAATTCCTCAATAGTAATAATTTAGAAATATTACTGACAATAATAAAAATTGTTAGATTAAGATTTCAAAATCTATTAAAAATTCATGATTGTCAATAATGGATTAAATTAAGTAGAAATTTCAAAAACCGATAGCAATCGATATATTCAGACTAAGTAAAATGAGAATAATCTATATACACATGTATCGATAAGCGATAACAAAGTGTCAATATTCAAAATGTTGGATTAATTTCACTTCAAATATTTTAAAATAGACTCATAACAAATGCAAAAATTTGCAACAACTTGTTATCGCTAGTACTTATCATCGATAACTAATAGAGTTGTACAATCAGTAAAATTTCTAAACATATTTTTAGTAAACATCACACAAATGTGAACCTGTTCACTTGACCGATAACATGTCTTAGATAATTATCGATAACGATATAGCAACTTGCGGCAAACATTGAAGTGCATTTGATAATATCTTTGGCAACTTGCACTCATTTGTTTTGTCACCTCTCAAATGAAGAGTAGTCGAAGCAATTGAGGTGAGAGAAAGGAGAAGGGGGGGGGGGAAGGGGTGGGGGGTAAAGGGGAGCTTGAGATACTTTGCCGTGTATATTGAGATATCATTTGTGAGCTTTTACACACATTTTATATTACTTTTTTTGTGTAGAAACGTCGTGTGCACTTCGTCGTCGTCTGTCTGTACTTTTACCTCTTACTCTCTACACCAACCCCCCCCCTCCTCCTCCTCCTCATCCCCCCTCCATAGCATTCTAGCTTCAATAACCAGTGAAAAAAAAATTTACACACACAGATACAGAGCGAAAAAATTATGTATACACACGCCAATCGGTTTATATCTGAGTTATATGGTGTGTGTGTGTGTGTGTTTGTATATCTGAGAGTTTTGTGAGCTGTAGGTTGTCCGCAGGGAGGTGGCCAGAGGGCAGGGCAGGGCAAGGGAGAGGAGGGAGGGGAGTAAAGCGACAAACGTTGGGTCGGACTGACTGGTCGATTAAAGCGAGTGCCTGAAACTGAACTGAACTGAATTGAAACTGCCTTTATACTGTGTGTGTGTGGAGGAAAAAAGTAGGGGTACAGTTACCCACCTCACCTCACCTAACCGCACCTCACCTCACCTCACTTACCTACCTCCCTCTTTCTCACTCACTCACTCCTCTTGTACACCTTCTCTGCAATGGCTCTTTGATAATTTCTCGCTCATTTTGTGACTCGTCGTCGTCGTCGTCGTCGACGTTGTGAGTGCAAATTTGCGACAGGCAGCAGCAGCTTCTACTCTTCCTCTTTCTCTCTTCTTCTGCCTCTTTACCCCCCCCCCCCTCCCCCCTCGCTCGATTTCCCCTTGGCAAGCCAACAGGCCACCCATATACCGCACTCTATGTATGTATGTACAAATGTGTGTGTGTGTGTATCTGTGAAATCTTGTGTATTAATTCTAATAAGAAAGAAAAGTATCTGCAGTGATGCTGACATCTCAACGTAGGTAGATAGATAGCTAAGTGGGCAGCTATAGTCAGCTTAACTAGTAGATACAGTGAGGCCTGTCAAGTAGAGAAATTCCCTTACCAATATCAAATTATTTAAGTGCCAATATTATTGTGTGCGACTGTATTAAGTTCAAAATTATTGCCTTTAAAAATTCAAACATATAACATAAAATTTAAGCAGCATCTTTAAATTTTAAGCTTTAAACATGATAAAGCTTTAAAAGCTTCTTAAAAGCACATTAAAGCTCATCACATACCTTATAAAGATAAACAACTGCCAGCTTATGCGAGCTTGTAGCTTTTGAAGCAGCTTTTCTTTAAGTCCAGCACAAAATATTAGCTTTTTAAGAAATAAAATTGTAAAATTTAATACAATGACTGTATTAAATGCTATTTAAAAGCACATTAAAGCTATTTTAAGGCTTTATGACACTAGAAATTGAAAGTTTATTCAAAACTACAGCATTTAAAGAAGCTTTGCCTTAAGAAAATGGGCTAAGCTAATAAACGGTTATTTCAAAAGCTTCTAAAAATTAGCTTGTGAAATGTGAAAAAGTCACAATTTAAAGGCTATTTTTTAGAATCCAATAGAAATAAAGTATGTAGCGTTTCACTTAGGCAGTCATCACTGTAGATACAACTCGTGATTGCTTCCAGCGGCAGCAGGAACAACTTAACGAGTTAGATACGACAACTTTGACAATGCCAATGCACTGAAAGTCTGTCTGCTGTCTTCTGTCTTTGGTCTTTAGTCTACAGTCTTCAGTCTTCTCTGTCTTCACAGTCTTCTGTGTTTCTTTATTCTGCTTTGCCATGTTAATTGCCAGAGTCTTGGTATCAATTTATAAATGCAAGTATATGTATCTGCAAGATACACGCTCATCGATGTTGAAGATACATGGAAGAAACACGCGCGATTTGGGCAAAAAATACATATACAAATTTATATATCTTGCAATATTCTCTTCTCGCCTATTGACAAACAACAACAACAAAAACAACATCGAGAGGCAAACCGTTATCTTTGTTGCGGTTTTATGCAAGAAACAAACAAATACGTGATTTGTGGTACAACAACGACGCCACTCAACAGATACAGATACACACCGCAGTTTGCAGATACTTTTTGGTATTTTTTCGATTTTTTTCTTCATTTTTTTTTTTGTTTGTTTGTAGCGAATGCGAAATGGCGCAACAACAGCAGCGAGTACTTAATAGCACAAAGTATATTATACTTTACACAGATACACACTGACACTTACAAAACATAAAAAAAAAGAAGACAGAAAACGACAAACGAACAACAAAAAAATAGACCCCAAAAGAGGCGTCCGTTAAAAAGCAAAGCTTGTAAAAATTCATGAACGCATTTTATAGGGCAGTTTTCTGTTTTTTATACACCCTTCGGCCAAATGAGTTAATTTCTGTATCATATTCGACAATTCGCAGTGTCTTAAAGTTGAATATCTCAACTTTTTCAAGCTCGCAATGTTAAACCATTGTTCAAAATTCGTATCTTATGGATCTAAACTTAACTAGATTCTAGACCAAAATGGTATAATAATCATGCTTTCTTTTAGAAAAAAACACAATTTTTATTCATTTCTAATTAAGCTAAACTTTTTTGAAAATAATCCGTATTAAAAGATGTTATTTATTTTGTTATTTTGCATTTTTGTACGAAAAATAATCCAGTTTTGTAGTGAAAAAAATCAGTTATATTAATTTCTCAATATTCAGTGAAATATTTCTGGGAAATATTTCTCCTGAAATTTATATTTTGTATAAAAACTTTGCCAGTTCTTAGAAAAACTTTATCCAAAATTGTTAATTCTTATAAAAAAAATGGCTCAAAATCTATTGAAAACAACAAGTAGTCCATGTTTTTCTTATTACGACAAATGGAAAAAACTTTAACAAATTCTGTTTAAATTTAAGTTTTCTAATTTGAATTTTTAACATTAATTTCAATTTTCAAGATTTATATTATATAATTTTATATAGTTTTCTAATGTGTTATATATATCTAATGTGTTATATATATATAGTTATATAGTGGCTATAAAAAAATATAATCAATTTTATTCCTTCGATAATGCATTGTTTTATCCATATCAAGAGCTTCACATTTAGTCCTGTTCAATTTTTAGATAATCCGTATTAGATCCATATTAGCGCAGCTTTATTTGGAGCACCCTGTATAATCATGTTACGCTCTTCAGTCACTTAGAATTTCAATTTGTTCAGTCTGTTAATCAAACACAAATTTTTGCTGTATGCTTAAATATATGTATATTAACACACACACATACACATATATATTTGTATATTATTCTTTAGACTAGCACACACATGCACGCACACTTGCACATTCAATAAGCAGCAACAACAACAACAACAACAGTTTGTGCAATTGGGGTTCAAAAACACCAAACAAAAATTTGGCCCACATTTTTGCGCATCCATTTTGGTCTGTTGTTGTTGCTGTTGTTGCTGTTGCTGTGCACAATGTTCTTTCCAGTTAGAGAGATGTTGGATTTCATACATCTTCATACAAATACCCCCACCCCCACCCACACTCCTCGTCTCTCTCGCCGTCCCCCAACAGCCTCCCATCATACTATCACTTTTGTGTCCCTTGCCCGCAACGTCACAGTGTGGCAATATTTTTTTTGCTCATTGCTCTTTGCTTTGTTTTGTTCCGTTTATAGTTTAGTTCACTCTTTTAGCTCTTTCGCTCGTTCGTTCGCTCGCTTGCTCTCTTCTGTCTACCCGCTCTCTCACACAGGCTGTCGCTCCCAGAGAGAACGCCACTCATCATTTTGCTCTTGTCTTTTGCCTCGCTGTCTCTGTCTCTCTTTTTGCCTTTTTATGCTGTTTAGACTTTATGAAATCAAATTGTTTAAACAAAATGCAATGCATAATAACGAGCACACACACGCACACTTAAACAGTGCACCCACATATAGACACACACACTCACACACACACACACACCCACACAAACAGTGCAAGTTTTCTCTCTCTCGAAGTCACATTTCTCTCGCACTGCCCGTTTCTATTGTGCTTTTGCTCTCTGTAACAGCAGAGTAATAATAATAACAACAACGGCGACGACGACGACGACGACGACGACGACGACGACGGCGGCAACTGCGACGGCGACGACAAAAAAAAAAAATCAGCACATAACACACAATAACAATTGAAATTGTAAGCACAAATTAACGCAAATGGCGAACAACAACAACGAAGCTGAACTATACAAAAAAAAAAGACACAAAGAACTAAACAAAAAAACAAACATTGCTTTTTCGTTACCGTTTTGATTTTGATGGCGTTTGAATTGCGACTGAAACTGAATGATGCTGTTGCTGCTTCTGGCTCAGCTGCTGGCGCTGCTGCTGCTGCTGTTGCTGCTGCTGCTGTCACTGCTGGCTGACGTCGCTTTGCATTTCAGCAAACGCAGCGACGTGAGCAAACGCAGCGGGGCATGCAGGGGGCAAGCAAAGAAAACGGCAAACGCCAACATCAGCAACTGAACTGGACTGGGCGTGGGCAGAGGCAGAGGCAGAGACGGAGGCAGAGACAGAGGCTGTTGGTTGTGGCTGTGGCAGAGGCCGAGGCCGGGGCAGAAACAGAAACAGAGAACACAGAGTCTGAGGCTGAGGCTGAGGCAGCGACAGTGCTGCGTGCCAGCTTGACGACACAACAGGCAGGCAGGAGAAGGATGTGGGGGACGACAGGCGCCTCTAGCCGCATTTTCAATTTGAACGCGCGCACACATACATACATATATACATATACACAAGAGTGCACGCAGCAGCAGCAGCAGCAGCGACGCGTCGTCAGCGTCGACAGCGCTGTTGGCAACTTAGCTAAAACTTCCAAATGCGTAGACGTCGACGCGCAGATTTTTATTTTACGTTGTAGGTCCAAGCCAAAAGAGCCACCCAACAACAGCAGAATAAACCCAACTCCACCTCTTTGCGTGCAACAACATTCAAACTACACCCCCCCCCCCTCCTCCACCCCATTCCCTGGCATACGTTACGCTAGGCAACCAATACACTATGTTGGAGGCAGGTCGCAACTCAATCGCACAACACGTCGCATTGCATCGCACATCGCATCGCGTCGCACATCGCGTCGCGTCGCGTCGAGTCGCGGCATCGTCATCATCGTCATCGTGGTTACAACTTGTACCTTACTATACACCTTCCACACTAACACACCACCCCAAACCAAGCAACCCACCACTCTAGCAGCACTACTCACCACCCAATGAATGCAATGGTCCAACACAGTCTCCAGTCTCCACACACACACACACACATAGCAAAGAGCAGGCAAATGTTGGTTGCCAACACAATTGCGTTGCAATCCGAGTCAAAAACTATTGGGGGGATTTGGGGGGGGGGGGGAGTAAGAGAAAGGGAAGAAGGGGCTGGTCTACCTTTCATCCCATCATGATTCATCAATATGCTATTCGAAGTTGAAATGCACTCGTGTAGCTTATACTTACAACTAATTTTAGGGTATTATACCCATGAAATTACACTGCTCAAAATTACTGTTTAAATAAATTGTTAACGTATATTTTATAAAAATTTATTATTGGTTTTATATTTGGTATGTGCTTGATGAACTTTTATTTTAATTGAAAAATTCTGATTTTTAGTCATTATACCCATGAAATTACACTGCTCAAAATAATGTTCTATAAAATGTATATCGTATAATACTTTATAAAAATTTATTTTTGATTTTATATTTGACATGTTTTTACTATTAAGTAGAACTTTTATTTTAATTGACAAATTCTGATTTTTAATCTCAAATCTAATGATTCTTTTTCTAAAAATATTCGTCTTGTAACAATTTTAAATGAACAATGCAAAAAATATACTCAATTAAGTCGTTTTAAATTCAAAATGTTTTTTCTCTACTTGTAAGAACTTTTTGCCGCACACTTTTATCCATAATTTTTTTTCTCAAAACTACGATTTTTTGTCTAAGTGTATTTGATGAATTGAAAGTGCCCTTGGAAGAGAATAGATTCTTGCCTCAACAGACATTTTTAAAAAAAGAAAATAATTTCCAAGACCGTCGCATATAAAAAAGATTTGATAAATACACACAAATAAGAAGACAAATAAATAACATGAACAAATTTGTTGTCGATATCGCTTGAAAAGTAATTTACAATATTTACTAGGAATAAAGAATATATCAAATCAATTTGAATAACATCGATAAAAATGTTTTAGGCATATACAAAGATTAAAGTTTTTAGATTAAATAATCAGAGTCTTTTTCGATAAAACTATATTCAACAGTAACTATATGGGACCGTAACAATAGTAGTTTTTAAAACATAAATTATTAAATAAAAGTTATTTGTTGATTTTTATCAAAAAAAAGTTCAAAGAAAACTCTTCCTTTTCAATCTAAATCCAGAAAATTTGTCAAATAATTATGAAATTACAATTTTTATTTATACTAATTCTTAGTCTTTTTAAAAATAATATTCTATCCCATTAACATTAAATTGTCCCCCATTTTCTTATTTTAAGTGAAATATGAAAAAATGTAAAAAAATAATTTATAATATTTTCAAAATTTAAAGTTGTACTCAACTTAAAGCACGTTAAATTTGTGTTTAATTTGCAAAATTTTCTTTGAGTTTCCCAGCAATTTTCTTGCTCAACACAATTTCGTATTGGCCGGTTTAGTGTTAACTTTAACATAGAGTCGTATTCCCTCTGCTGCTGCCTCTTCTTCTTGCCGTATTTGTTGTTGTTGTTGTTGTGGCAGCACAAGTCACTCTTTATGTTGTTGTTGCTGCTGTTGGCCGTGCTTTGTTTTAGCCAACTGCCTCCAATTGGCGGCAACAACGGCTGCTTGTCGATGATGAAGTGCTCGACGTCGACTGCGACTGCGACTGCGGCTTCGACGCTAACGTTAACGTTGTCGTCGTCGATGTCGTTGTCGTTGGCGGTGTTGTCGTTGTCGTTGTTGTTCGGGGCGGCGCGGTCGATTCGTGTGCGCCGCGCATAATAACCACACGCACATACACAGCAACAGCAACAGCAACAACAGCAGCAACAACAACAACAGCGAAGATGTTGCTGCTGTGTTGGCCAGCAACAAGCGCACTTTAAGTGTAGCAAAATGGACTGCAAAACTGTACAGCACACACATACACACACTCACACACACACGCGCACACACAAACATGCAACACACTCAGTCAACAGACGATTCACAACTCTCCCAAAAGCTTCGCAAAGCTGGCCCAAAATCTATGGGCCAATGCATTTCAACCTAATAGATGATGATGATAATAATGATGATGATGATGATGTCGGGCCGTATACACCTCTTTCACCTCTTTGACCCCTCCTTCATCCCCTCTTCCATACTCCAAGTCTTCCCTGAACTTTCCGCTAACCAGTGTTGCCAACAGTACAGCTTTTTATCCGTCAAATCTAGCCTGGCGGGAATTTTGTCTGTTTCAAAAAGTGTTTTTCATTTATCCTAATATTTTTGCTCTAAGAAAAATATAGCTAAATTTGCAATAAATCATGATATTTCATATATTATATTTACTGCGATAATTTCCAGACAGACTAAAAACCAATAGATTTGTAAATAAATGTACAGTATTTCTGCAAAATTTAATAAAACCTATACATCAGGGGTGGGCACGCATGGACTCTGGGAGCTAGCGGCTGCTCCCGAATTTAGATTTCGTGCCTAGGCATCATAATAATATTTTGACA
>JBAMBJ010001339.1:0-15085 GCA_037043495.1 Drosophila recens | reverse complement strand
GGGTGCCACAGAAATCTCTTTCACCTGAAAAATGACGTAAATTTCATACAAATGTACGTCAAATTCAGGTGAAAGAGATTTCTGTGGCACTTAGATAATGATATTATATATATCCTGCTTTTTATATTACAATGTTTAATTTAAGTTATCTTTCCTGTTTTTGCATGAAATCTTCAATTTAAATATGACTTCTAGCGCTAAGAATCCAATAAATAAATATATTATATAGTTTCAGCTTTGTTGCAATTGTTTGTCTAATGAAAATCCTACTTGTAGCATTTAACTGCCCTTAAATTAAGTCACAAATATTAAGCAATTTCCAACCAACTGCAGCTGATAAATTAAGCAAATTTCCACTGTCCAGTGTCCACTGCACCACTGTGCGTGTCCAGTGTGCCACTGTGACACTGCCAGCTGCAGCAAGTGAGCTGAGCCGAGAGCTGTTTCTGCCACCAACTCGGATGCGGCCTCTTCTCCGGAAGTTGCACAACTTTTTAAGCAGCTTGCTTTAATTTCTCCTGCTGTCACATGATCTCTCTCCGACTCTATCTCCGTCTCTGTCCCCGTCTCTGTCTCCTACTCCACCTCCTGCTCCCACTTCGGCTCCAGGCGGACGGCACAAGTTTAGCAACTGTGGCGGGTCTAAAGCCTGTGAAATGTTTTTATGCGAATTTTATTACATTTAGTTGCTGCCCCCGCTGAGGCCGAATTACAGTTCTTCTCTTTCTTATTGTTGTTGTTGCTGTTTCCTTTTTTTTTTGAGGCCGTTTAAAGCCCTGGCCCTTTGAAATTTTCATTATTGACTTTCAACGCGTCGCGTTGCTAGCGCATAAATGTTGAAATCAGCTTGAGGCATTTCAATTTCTGGCTAAACAGTGAAATTGAAGTTGGTTTTATGCAGATGCTGGTTCTTGGTTTTTATTACAGTTTCCATTTGGTGTTTATAATTTGCGTAGCAAATTGAGCGACAAAAATTGTAACATTCATGCAAAAGAAAGAGAAAGAGAATGAGACAGAGAGAGCAAGAGAAAGAGTGAGAGAGACTAAATTGGTGTCCCAGTTGGCAGCTGAGTTGCTGCTGCTACTGGGAAGGATGATGAGCACTCGGATTATGACGATGACGATGACGATGATAAAGTGCCCAGAGGCAGCTGATTTATGTGTGGCTCTGATCGGAGCTGGAAGCTGGAGCAAAACAAAGCTGCAAAAGTAAGAGCAAAAGCAAAAAAGACTGGGGGTCGAGATTCGTTGGCGGCCGTTCAACTGCACGGATTAATGAGCCACAGCAGCAACCGCATTGGGATTTTTGAGGCCTGTCCATTTGAAATGATGTTGGCTTTTTTTTACATACAGACCACGTTTGCATGCCGAGCATTTTGCAGGGACCAGGCAGCAGAAGAAACTCAGTCAGTGGGGCCGCAGGCAGACAGACAACCAAAGCTCGACAGGATGTGCTGCCTGTCTGTCTATCTGTGTGTGTGTGTGTGTGTGTGTGTCGTTCTGTGTGAGTCGCCATGGCCGGTGGTAAAAATTAAATTATGACAGCAAATGAACAACCGACGATGAGCAGCAGGCAGCCTGACAGTCAGACAGTCAGACAGTCAGACAGACAGACAGTCAGATATCTAACAAGGATGGAGCTGAGCCGGAAACGCTGAGCCGTTGTCCTGGCCGTAACGCTGGCTAATAATGAAATACATGAATTTTGTAGACAATAATCGCAGAAGCTTAGCTGGGATTATAATAGGCACTCGGCAGCAGCAGCCAGGATAATGAACCAGGTGAGACCTTTTGTGGCCTGTTCCCATTGCCACATAGTTTGCCTTTGTGATTACGCTTATAGCCACGTTAGACAACTTTAATACGAATTTTGTATGTGAAAATCTATATAAATACACTTCTCGTTTGAATAATATTAGTTGTATTTATTGCACAACATACATTTAATTTAAATTATGAAATAAAATTTCAATAGCCAATTGATTATTGTTGTTGCTGTCAAGCATCTAATCATTCCCAATTGGGCTTCTGTATATAGTATTATCAATATTTATGATCATAAGTTTGCAATCAATTGTTGTTTGTTTAAATAAATTGCATAAACAAACATTAGATTCAATTAGTTTGACTAATGACCCACATGCAATAACAATTTATTTGCTTCAACAAAATCAAAATAATAATAACAACAACAATAATTATATTTGTCCATATAAATTTACACATTTCCCACAGCACCAATTGGCATTTTTCACAGCGAATATTTGCATTTGAATGCCAAGTGAATAGACCAAAAAATGCAAGTCAGCTGATGTGTTAAACATCCGAAATGTTTTCAATTATTTCATCTCGGAATGTGCAGAATCTCTGTCATTTACTGCTATAAAGTTGAACGGACAATTCTTTTGATTTTACCCAATACACAAATCACAATTTAATAACCAGAAAATTCTAAATAAAATTTATTCGATATGCCAAACAATTCTGTTGCAAGGAGAGTGAAAATAACTTTATTTTAAGCCAATGCGAACATAAAAGATAAAAATAACAAATACACACAAACAAATAAAATTAAACAACCAAAATTCTGTTTTAAATTTCCAAGCTCTGGAAGCTGCTTTGACTAAAACAAAAACAGGATATGTAAATATGAATTTTTCGTTAGCGTTTTTGTTAAAAAGTATTAAATAATTAATGATGTTAGATGTTTTTATGATTTTGAAAGCTTATGTGGAAACTTTACAAATTAAAAACCTTATTTGACAAACCATTTCAATCAGCTGTAATTGAGTTAAATCAGGAACTATTCCAAATGAAATGTTAAAGAAAATTTCTTTAATAGATTTTAAATCTAATACTAAGTACTTTTTAAGAAAAAATGTTTCTTTTCTCTAATTTTATCAAATTAGTATTAAGAAACTTTTCTTATGGCAATTCAAAACATTCATATGAAACAAATATATTAAATTTTCTTTAATTTTTTTGAATATTTTCGAATTTAATAGTTTGAATTCTGTCTTCTCACACAAGAATACCATTCAAATCAGAAAAGACAAAGCTAATTTATGTAATTGTTTTTAGCTTCTTTTGTAGCCGACATGGCAAGTGAATATTTTCTTGAGGGCGCATTGAATGTAATAAAGAAATTAGGCCAGACTGTGTTCCGGCCAAGAACATTATTGTTTTTGTTACTGCTTTGAGGATGTCGCCAATTGTTTGACTTTAATGTAATGAGCTGAATATAAAGTGCGTCTTTTGTAGACTACAAAATTGTTTATTGCCAGAATGTATTACAGTTTGCGAGTGGAAAGTGGTCTACAGAGAGATACTCTGTCCTTTCTATCGCTTGAGGGTACAAAATATCCTTTATCCTTTGACTAAGACTATGACTCTTGTCAAAGGGAATAATGGTTGTTATTTTCAAGCTGTCCAAACAGGCAATTATGTTGCCAAGGACATGAAAAGACATTTGTGATGTCTGGCAAAAGTGATTCTTCATGTGCCACACGTGCCATTTGTTGACACTAAAAAAATACTACAACTTGATGGCCAATAATAGCTAAGTAAACTTTTGTCTTTGGCTAAATGGTGGCTGAAATGGGCTGTGACATTATTTTTGTTTTTTTGCTGACTTGAACCAAATTGACAGAGATCGAATAGCTGACTGAATATTTGTCATTTTGAGACGAAAAATATTTGGAAGAGCAAATAAAAATGTAAAAGCAAAACAGTATTAAATAAAAATCAGAATTTAACTACTTATGTTTGCTTAATATAGTACATGCTTAAGTTAGGGCGTTTAACTCTGGGCGTGGCATTAAGTGTCATTTCCGGCATTTCGCTTTATTTCCTGCTGTCGTTTTGTTTTGTATTTTGTTTGAAGCAACATTCAATTGCACAACACTCTGAAAAAGTTTTTCATAAATCTGCTCGCACTTAACCGAAACACTGAACTGAACGGAGGAAAATCTCGAAATGCAAAAGTGTGCTACTTAAGGGGCATATTTTATAGTCGTTGCTGTTGTTGTGAATATTGTTGTTAGTTGGCAAAGTTGTGCGCCACAACAACAACAACGACTACAACTAAAAGAACAACTGCACAGCTGAGTTGGTCGCACATCAATAAAACGAAAATTGCAGCAAAATTGTCGCGCTGCTGTCGCTGCCGCAAGTCAGAGAAAAGAGGGAAGATATGAGAGGAATGAGGGAAAGAGAGTATGTGGCGTGGGGGAGTAGGTTGTTTGCCTGTCAATAGGCGTGGTTGGGCGGCAACTGCGGCGCCTGCTGAGTTGCAGGGAAAACAATCGAAATTATAGCAAACAAGCGCGTAAACTTTACGCTTTCACTTCGCACATGTGTGAGAATATGTAAGTGTGACTGTGTTTGTATATGCGACTATGTTTGTGTCTGTGTTTGTGTGTGTTATATACGCCTGGCTGCAGTTTTATTGCTATGCTAGTACTATTGTTGTTGCGGCTGCTGTGGTTATGGTGGTTGCCTACACAGCGGCATTTAAATTGCTCCACAAAAAGAGCCAGCGACTGGCAGCCTAATACCAACACACACAAACACACACACACACACAGAAGCATGGTATTAAGTGCGCCTTTTTTTACATATATAGTACATATATACGTATTGTATCTATCGAGTATGGTTTTTGTTTTTTCCCCTTTCACTGATGGCGCGTAAATTCTCTCATTTGCGTGAACATTTTCGCAGCATACTTTTTAGGGGCAAGCCGCAACAAAATGTGTGTCAACAAAAGTCGTCGGTGCAGTCGACGTTGTTGCCAATGTTTTGCTTTTGGCCATTGTTGTTGCTGCTGCTGCTGCTGCCATAAATGAGAGCTGCCATGGCCTATTCAAATCTAACGCCCGTTTTTCAAGTGCGGCCAGCCAGATAAAATTGCAATTAGCTCTCGCTTTGTTTGTTGTTGTTGTTGTTGCAACCCCTTTAAACGGCATTTACACAACCCGTTTGACTTGAATTGAGGTCGAAACTAGTTGTGTTGCTGCCATAATTACATGTAAATTATAACCGCATGTCCAAAACTGTTTGTTCATTTATTAATTTTATGCTTAATTACCAACCAGACCAGAGCTCACATCGCACAACCCAACGTACACAGCTACTCTGTGAATCCGGAACCTTTTTCCAAGAAATGTAATTATTTTTAATTATTTTTTATGAAACTCACACACAACAATTGACTTTAACACTGGCAACATTAGAGGTATATAAGTATGACTGTGTGCGTGTGCTTGAATTAGGAAACCTCATTAACGCAAATGACGTCAAGAAGCATGAAAAAACAGGCTTTTGTAATTCTAATTAATACGAAAATAACGTGTACCCGTGCCTGCAGCGATATGCTGCAAAACCAATAAAAGATAAGTAACTGACGGAATCAAAATGAGGATGAACAACTGAGAAATACGCTTTGCTTGCATGAATAATTGCATAAACTTTAGCTTTGAATATAACAACAACTGTTTAAGCAATTAAAAAGTTTCTGAGCATCCACAATCTTTTAAAACTTCTATATTATCTCTTGTAAGTAAGTTAACTTAAAATCAAACCCTCTAATCAAAAATTTTGCATAATATTTGGTTCTCTTTTTTTATACCTAATTAATGTAAGCATATTTAAATGAACCACCCAATTGATCTGTTTGGTTACAGGGTATACCATTCATAGAAGGGATGTCAACTTGAAGCTCCTTTAAAGCTTCCCTTTATCTTGCAATTTGCGGAACGCGTCTTCATTGCATTAAAAATTCCATTAGCTGCAAACTGTGCGCATTAATTAATTAATCGCCGCATTGGATGGAAAATTAACTAGCTGGACAAAGAACGATGAGGTTAACAACTTCTGCTCATAGATTCACTCTCACTTTCACTTTCACTCAAGGTGTTTTTCCGTGAACTTACCAAAAATGCGCCCCGCCTCAATGGATGACATCAATGTTGTTAGCATCAACACAAAGCCGTAAATAATGGGTCCAAGATGATTTCTCGATTTGGCCGATATGCGCAGCGTCATTTTGTGGATGTTGTTTCTGATTGTTGGTGTTGTTGTAATTGGTTGTTACGTTGTTGTAGTTATAGTTGTTGTTGATGTTGATTTTTTAAAGCAATTGTTTTGCGGTGGTTTACATTACTTTTTGGTATAGTTTGGTTTTTGTTTGATTTGATTTGGTTTCTGGTTTAGTTTTGTTTCTTTTGGCCAATGGCCATCAAATTGAATTATATTTTTGTTTACTTTTCAAGCCAATTTGTTACTGAGTTAATTTCTTGCTCGATTTCCCTCCCGTTTTCACTTCTGTAATTTGATAATAATATTTTGTTGTTTGGTTTTATTCAGTTTTGTTCATTTGTTTTGCACTTCAGTTTGGCCCTAGGTGATCATTTTGTTTGAGCTGCAAAATAAAAAGACATATATATATAATATTTATATTATATTTGGCTAGTGTAAATTTAATTTCGAATACATAAATTCACTCAATTATTGATTTTCATAGTGGCTGCTGGCATTTTAGAGTTGGGGCTGCAAAATTAACCAAAGATGTCAGGCAAAAGCAGCAGGGAACATAAACATTGTACACACACACGCACACACTCGCAAACACACACAGATACATATATGGCCAACATGCATTTGTGTCTGAGCATAAAAGTTATATGTGCAAAATGAATTTGGCTTTTTTATAACAAGAACGGCGCACTCGGAAGTCTGACTACATAAAATGAAGTGAAATCTCTGCTGGTGGTGCCCAGTGAACTAATAGTTGAGTGGTGCAGAGTGGAAGGGGGTGAAAACTGTCGGTTGCAACAGTATAAAAGTGCCGTAGATCCGCCACCGCCAACATAAAAGTGAAATTCGCACTGCAACAACAGCAGCAACAACTGCACTGCAACAACTGCAACTGCAACAAGAGTAACAACAGCAACATGAACCACAGCTGGGGGTGCACATTTAATGCGGGAACAGCTACAACATGTGGCAACAAATGGCGGTTGTTGTTGCTGCCTGTTTTTAAGCAACTTGGCGTGTTGCCTTTTGACTATAAAAAACTGCAAACTGAGCGGTAAGCACCTTAAAGCTGCCACTTTGATGCATACAACACACTAGCGCAGCAAGCAGCAGCAACTTTAACATTAACAACAACTGCAACCACAACAACAACAGCAGCAACAACAACAACGTTGCAAACAAACAAAACAACCTGCCACACGTGACGTAAATGCTGCGGTTGCTTTTAAAAACTTTGTTTAATGTGAAATGAAAACTGAAATGAAAGTTTTCCTGTGTACCTTTTAATCCCTGGCACCCGATGGAATGGAATCGAATGGAATGGAGTGGAGTGGGACTTATCAAATGGGTCTCCAGGGCTGCAAAAATTTGCTGCTGATGCGGTTCAACCTCAACAGCAGCAGAGTTTCCAATTATTCAGTTTATTGATTGATATATTGATGTTTTTTGAGCTTATTATGTTTATTATTCTGTATACTATCGTTCATTGTTTTTAATTTTCAGTTGCACATTGAGTTCTCAGTTAATATTTCATTTATTATTTTTAACAAGCCGACCACAACATCAACCTGTAATATCACAAACAAAAAAACCTCTTTACGAGGTAAAAGTCTAGTGACGAAAACATTTTCATGCCCCAAAATTTCGATATCCAATTTTGTGACGAATAATTTTAAGTTTTACATATAAATTATTTTAAGCAAAATTTTGGCACTCGGCACATTGCGCTAAAATGTATCAATTCTTCACCAAAAACTCATTCACTGTTTGCGCAGTGCCGAATGCAAAATTTTGCTTAAAATAATTTATATGTAAAACTTAAAATTATTCGTCACAAAATTGGATATCGAAATTTTGGGGCATGAAATGCACTAGACTTTTACCTCGTAAAGGGCTTTTGTGGGATATCAGAAATTTTTGAATAAGACCTCGAAATTTTGAAATTGCAATATTTTTTGACAGTATAGCTTTTCAACTTTGATATTGTTTGACAGCTAAGCAAATTGTCTGGCAACACTGGTCCCCTTTACAAACACACATGCCCAGCGCAAAAGCTATCAGCACTCTTAAACTTTGGGTGCTATGACACTTTGATGCTGCTATCCTATTCCATTCTAAATAAAATGTATGTATTCAGCTAACGGAATTTCGCAACGCTGAAAGCAGTGCAAAAAGCCCTTCGAAATCCTTCAACGATATATAGATCATCTGTAGCTTCTATCGTTTGATGCTATGGTGGTTTCAATTTTAGCGGTTTTGGCATTCCCGCTAAACTAGCGATTTTTCGCAAAAGTCGTAGAGCAAACGTTTCTAGATTTTTGAACACGAACAAGTCCTCATTCAAACATTTAAGCTATCCAAACAAACAGGCTGCATGCACTTGTTGCTGCTGCCCTATTCCAATTCAAAGTAAAATGTATATATTCAGTTAATAGGTTATATCTTCCAAACCTAACGGTAAATTTTTGTGTCATATATCAAAAAACGCGAAATTTTACAAACTAAAACATATTGAAATTTAAATCGTTAGCGGCGTTTTCTCAAAACCGCCAAAATGTGGGGAAAATACCTATTCACCTGTAGAAATTTACCTGTGTACTTTAGAAAAAAAGTTAAAAGGTATGCATAACAGCCCTTCAAAATACCTTTTCAACAATATATAGATCGCATCTGTAGCTTTTATCGTTTGACTGCTATAATTTTTTTTTAATTTTAGCGGTTTTTAGCGATTTCCCGCTAAACCAGCTTTTTTTCGAAAAAGTCAGAACAAACGTTTCTAGATTTTGATCGGGAACAAGTCCTCATTCAAACTTTTAAGCTAAATCAACGCTTTGATACAAACAAACAAACAAACAGACTGACTTTTCATCTCATTTTCGAAAGGCCCCTAAAAATTTCAATAATTATTGAACCAGTGGTCCGATTTTGATGACCGAGATGTCATTCGACGCGTATTTTTGATGAGAATTGTAAAAATTCAACGAAAATTCAAAAAGGCTCCAACGGCCCCATTAGCTCCAATCATTTAAATTTTTCCTCCCACTTACACCTGTTTATCTCACGAACCAGGTGAGTTTTCAAAAGTCTAGTATGCACATTTGTAAGTTAGGTTGATACCTTTCGATCGGTATATAACTCGACCTGATCGGACAGTCATAGCAAATCTTCCATTCTTCCTGTGTATATATGCTAGTCGCCTTCGCACCCTTCGGCTGCTTTCGTCACTAGCGCGGACTGCCGTCCGCAGTGATAAAAACTCATTTTTCACTGACAAAAATTCTACATTTCAATTTTTTATTTCGGCTTGATCCATTGTTCTGCACATATTCTTTTTTTGAGTTGTACAATAAGAATTGTTAGTTCTACAAGTACAAGATCCAAATAACAATGTAAAAATACAAATCAAGCTCACCTGGAATTGTTACTAAAATAATCATATGTATCTATAAATTTTCGAATTTCTGAGTATTCCAGCATTTCGTTCATAAATGTAAAATAACAGAGAAATGTTTGGCCATTCTCGTATCTGGTTAAGCTCTTTAATTAAAGCCAGTTTCATGGCAAAATAAATTGTTGGCTTTCGCTTTGAATTTTTGCAACTGGTCTTCCCACACGTAGCTGGTAATTAAAGTTATTTTAACATTTTCTGTGTGTGGAAAAAACTTACTACAACTTTTGGCTTTCATCGAGGACAAGCAGCACACATACACATGTACATACAATCACACACACATGCTATTTACATATCTGACCATATTGTCAGCACACAAACAATTTTACAGCATCATTTTTTTGCTAAAGTAAAGTATCTGAGGGAATGTGTACGAGTGTGTGTGTGTGTGTGCGTATGTTGATCTAGACCTGAGTCTGCCACAAACATGCAAAAATACATATACATATACGAGTATGCATAAATGTATGTATGTAAAAAATAAAAAATATGAAATGGAATCAAACTGTTGTATGCTATAAGTACTCTTTTACAGGTATTTCAGTTAGCATGAAACAAAAAAGTTTCCACAAAAAAAAGTTTAGCTTGGTAAAGGCAAGGATATCAAAATGATTTTTAACATTGCTTTTTTTGGAAGCTTTAAAATTTATATAAGTATAGTAAAATTATGGTTTCTTTACTTTCTTAAATAGGTATGGTTTTTAATATAACCAAGTCTAAATATTTATATTAATGAAAAAATGTTGTTATTTAACTTGATTCTTAAATGATTCATTGATGTTGATTAATGTGTAAATTGTATTCACCATATCATCTAAATATTTATTTTAAGGAAAATATGTTATTATTTAACTTGATTCTTAAATGATTCATTGATGTTGATAAATGTGTGAAATGTATTCACCATTTTCTTTGGACTCTTAAGTGCTTAGACAACAACTGGGCCCAGGTGTTTATGACCTGACATTTAATGACAAAATTCACCATCTAATCCTAAAACTTAGAGACGAAGCCCTAACAATGGCAACAGTAACAGTTAGAGCCGCAGTTGTAGTTGAAAGGGAACGTCTTTCGCTAAGCACCTTAACGACTGAGACTGAGGGGCGAGAACTCATCAACTGGACGCCAACCGGTTGCCAACTGTCCAACTGTCCACCACTCAACAAGTTCCCTCGGCACCACCCAATAATCCACCTGCCTAGCTAGGCTAATGACCACTTGTAGTTCTAGTAGTAGAGCAATTAAAGTGTCTGCCAGCATTTCAGTTCAGCAGGTTTTACAATTTCTGTTTTTTTTTCAAATATTTCCAACTGCTGACTTCTAGTCGTACTTGTCATTTCCTCACAGACACGGTGGGAGTGTATTTAATGGGCCAGCGTCGAGAGGAGAACTGAATGGTTGGTAATTGGTAAGCAGTCCGGCAGTAGAGCAGTTATGACAAAGCCAATCGACTTCAAGAGTTACCGGCTATGCTGCCACATAATGAAGAACGAAACGCTATTTCAAGTTGCAAACATGAAACTTAAATTGCTGTTGCAACAACAACAACAAGGGCAACTGCAATGGGCAGGTTGCTAATGAATAGCATAGAGAGAGCACTGAAATGCGATGTGCAAGTGGAAGATTGACATGGATGGAAAGGGGACGCAACTGTGGACAGAGGAAGTCAGCAGCAGCAATGATAAAGCCAAAGGGAAAAAAGTTTACTAAATATATGCACAGCACGGCACAAGTACGAATAAAACACGCCAACAGAAACAGAAAGAAGCAACATCAGGAGCAGTAGAAGCAGCAACATAAACAGCAACAGCAACAGTTGCTTTTGTAATTTACTGCTTATTTACGTTCAAATAAAAAATGAATTAAGCCAGCGAACAGAAAAAGTAAAGGAAAGTCGCAAGAAAAAAGCATTAATAAATAATGCAAGGAGTAGAAATAACTACAAATAAGCAGGAGATGAAAACTAAATGCTTTGACATGAACGAAATGAATTTAAATATTAAGAAACTTCAATGACAACACCGTCGCAATGTCGCAAGGTTGCAATTTCATATAAACGATGATCGGGACTCAAATTAGTTATGCCAAAGCACTAAGTTAGCTTTAAGAAACTAAGTTAATTTTCCCTTACTAATACAATACTCTAAAACGAGTATTGCATATAAATGATGAGTGAAGGGAATTTATTTGATTCGAGTCTTAATTAATTTAAATTGCATTTAATTTAACTTCATGTGTCAATTCATTAGAAACGTATTAAAAACGTTTTATTTTAAGTTAAGAATGCTTTGAAATTATTCAAACTTCATCTAATTATTCAAATTTGTAAACATAAAATATAGTTAATTAAATATAAAATATTACAAAATAAAATTGTGATTTCATTATTTCAATTGAATTACTTTAAAATGTCTTCTCCAAATAAATATTAAATTTAAAAACCAATTTTTAAAGTAAAAAGATAATTATTTGGAGTACTTTATTCTTGTCTACAATTTTATGCACAATTTTTTAAAATAAAAGCGCCGTAACTGTAACAAAAATGTAAACGGTACGAAAACACGTGTCACAATGTTGCGGCAATTGTTCTGAATGTAGATTACGATGCCTCACAATGGTGCAACACGTTGCCACACAATGAGCTCCCTGTATTGCAACAAGACTCAGCTCAACTCAAGTGCAACTGCAGCACCTGCATTTTGTATACATTAGCAGACGAAGAAAACAACAACAGAGTGTTGACACAAAACTCAAAACTCAAGACACAAAATGGAGGCTTCACAAGTTGCACAAGTGTTGCGTCATGCGAGAAAATAGAAACGCCATTGCAATTTTTGAGTTGCAATTGTTTGAGTATGTTGGATTTGTGGCATGCCACTCACATACTTTAATGGCTACCAAAGCATGCTGTAAGCAGCGCTTAGCCAGATGCCAAGCATTGCTACCAGCTAATTTGGTTGCACATCTTTTGGCCAAAAGTCCAAAAAAAGCATGAAGAAAACGCGTCGTGCGGCGGCTTACAATGAATTTATTATTTGCTGATGTTTGCTATTTGCAGCACGTGCCACAAATTTTAAAATACTCATAGTTGGATCAGGCAGCACAACTGGACGTGGCACACTTGAGCACAAAAAAATATGGCAAATACACACACACACAGAGAGAGTTATATATGTGTGTGTGTGAGTCTCGAGTTGCCTTTAACTTAGTTGTGAACCATTTTTGTGCTTCGTTGCGTTTGTTGACAAACATTTTTGAGTAGGGCAAACATCAAATGAGGCAATCGAGTAACGGCCATGAGGCATTGGGGTTTCGGCCAATGGCCAGCATAACAACAACAACAACAACAAGAACAAAGAATCAGCGCAAATTTAGTGGCAAAGTAAATAAATTTCTTTTAGTTTGCTTTCACTTGATGTTGACGTTGCTTCTGTTGTTGTTGTTTTTGTTGTTTTTGTGCCATTTAGGGCCACGAAATGTCTTAAGTCGCTGGCTGCTTTTATTGCTCGAATGGCCAAAATAAAGGCAAAATGGCCAGAATGCCAGAACAGAGAACACAAAATATGTACAGCAATTGAATGAGCAACGGTTTCCCGAGCAACAACAACAACAGCAGCCAAAAAGAACAAGAAATGCGAGTGAAATTAAGAAAAATGGACGCAAAGGGTTCCGTTAGCTTAGTGTTTGTTAAATGGCACATGCACCGTTGATCGAGGTCCTTTTTTGTCAGTGTATGCGTGATGGAGTGTGTGTGTTTGTGTGTGTGTCTGTGAGTGTGTTTGTTAATGCCCAGCCATTAGCCAATGGTGGGCGTTCAATGCTGAATCTTGGGTCCCCAATTTAGAAACTTTCGAAAGTCGTTTACAAAATGCCAAAACAAATTTTTTGGTTAAGTAAAAGCGCCAAACAGCCACTAATTAAACTAATTAATTGGGAGTGGGGACCAAGGAGTTAGGGTTATTTTTTAAAGCTTATTTCCACAAATTGATTATGAAAATCAGCCAAAAAGTGGGTCACTCAAGCGAACTGTCTAAAAGACTTAAGCGGCCAAAATATGCAAAATATGTTTGGCGGAAAAACGCATCTACTTGGCATTTGCTTCTCGCTTGACTTGGCCCGATTACGAGCTTGGAATTGCTAAGCGCTAAATTATTGAGCCCTTAAAAGGCCAAGGCAAGACAAGGACAGGGGCAGAAGCAGAAAAAGAGGCAGGGACAGGGGCAATATTTTGATTCTGCAATAAGTGGAATTTACATGCAGGCCGCATTTAGTGTGGAATACGAATAATCCGCAGTTTGTGGCGCCTGATTTACATACAACTCGCCGCACACAACTTGCCACATGAGATGAGTTATGTGTGCCGATTGCGGGTCAGCTATTGTACTACATGAAGGTGAACGTGAATAGGCACACCTTTTGCTGTTGCTGTGGTTACATTGAATGCCACACGGGCAACTGATTGTGTTTGTGGCTGCTAGCCGGTTGGGGCACAACAGATTCGCGCACATTTCTCTTGTTTTCTATTTGACAAGCAACACAAATAATTCATATTTTATTTTGTATTTTATATTCATTTATTTATTCACTTGAGACACACTTTCGGGCACGAGGCCTCTAAAACATTAGCTTGGCTTGGTCGCCTTTAACTTCGGCTTTTGACGTTGCCACCAACGGTTGCAACCGTTACCGTTACAACTTGCTGAACGTTCAGCGTCCTGGACGCGCACACACGCGACGCGAACGCACGAGGTCCGTCAGCGGTTGCGGACACATCCTTACGAGCGCACAACAAACACGAAACTGAAGCGCATTCGGTTTTTGCGCTAATAAATTCTCAGCTCATCAGCGTCGAAGCACAGCCCGAGCTTCGGCCCGCAGAGCCGAAGTCTGTTACATGCGTTTCCACCACGACGAACCCGAAGCATTTTTACCGTTGCTGCAGTTCGTTTCGTTTGCCTTGATTTCTGCGCGGGTGTTTCGCTTCCTGCTCGGTCCTAAAAGAGAGAACGAGAGCGAACGCGAGAGAAAGCAAGCAAGAGAACTTGCGTTTCAGTTTCACAGTCCGAAACTCACCACGATTTCCGAATTACATTTGTGATAAGCCAGCAACTGATAAGACTCTCTTTACTGACGACTCACTCGCGACCTACACAAACAATTTTAGAATCGTCCGTCTACAGCTTTGGTCCAACTGGGAATGGTACGGCTAGAAAGTATACGAATGTAAATATCGTAGCTCTTCTCTAGTTACTAAAAAAAATTATCTGTTTCATCATAGACTATTCGAATATCAAGATTTTAATATTTTGATTTAGCTTTTAAATTGCATTTTATAGAATTACTTGTGGTTGTTAACTTTGCTTCGTTTACAATTCCTTAACACAATATTGTCTATTCAAAGAAGAACCATGTTTATTCTAAAATACACTTTTCTCTTGTGTTGTATAAACAACAAATTATGAACTAATAATTGTTGGCTTGTTAACTGAACACCTGTTGTTGGCCTGAATTAAGGTTTGACATCCTTAACATTATTTCATTCTGGAAATGTTGCAGGCGCATGCTAAAAGTAACGTGACAGAACATGGACAGTTTAAA
>JBAMBJ010001338.1:0-17307 GCA_037043495.1 Drosophila recens | reverse complement strand
ATGAGGAATAGCTCAGTTCAAAGAGGTTGATGTACCAGCCTTCGCCGCCCGACGACTGTGTGTGTGTGTGTATGTGACAGAAATGAACTTTCGTTAACCTTTGACCTTAATTGGAATGAAATGAAATCGATACACTCTTCCCACATACCTTTTTAAATGTCATGGTCAGTGTGAAACCCTTGAACTCCATGGTCATTATCTCCAAATTGGTATCGACGCATTCGCCGCTAAGTACGGGATGGTCTGGCATATAGAGATCCGCCTCGACATCCTCGTTCAGCTTGTTGCGATATCGAACGCTAATCAGGCCATCCACCTGCATCAAAATACAGGTGACGCCATTGGTGGCATTCAAGCGATAAAGCGATGTGATCGCATCGTGATTCTGCGACGAAGCCTATGGGGAAAATCAAGAAACCAGAGGAATTCAGGATACTTATACTTCCGTCAAAACGGTGTCAAGGGTCCGCACTTACTGATGGCGATTTCGTTGTGTATTTGGATACCCTGGGACTCTTCGTTGTGAACGCGCTTAGCTGCAGTCCTTGAGCGGTGGCCACTGTAAAAAGTGTGTGCCAAAAGTACGCGCACACACACCACACACAAAAAGACAAATACACAATTGCACAATTTCAGTTTCAGTTGCTATTTTCAAGTCAGTGTCAGGACGACTATTGATTTTTGACCCCCACCCCCATTGACATTCCCTTAGGTAATTTTGACTGCCTTGCCAACAAAAAAAAAAAAAAAAAAACTTACCCAGAAAAGCAAGTAGCATGTAACAAATGATATTGCACTCAAATCCATTGCTCAACTTATTTCCAAACAATTGCAACATTTTCTTTCTCAGGTTTAAAAATTAATGTGAAATTGAATGAATTTTTACGTAGTTAAACTTGACTTCCCAATGGCCAGCAACGACGTGTGTCTCGCCTTGAGTCCTGCGCACAACTGTGCCCCATCGTTGGCATCTCATATTGTGCTTGCTTAACACGTTTCGACTCACGACTTAACTCGACTCGCCACTTCGTTTCCACTCTCACTTTCTGTGGACATTCTACAGCGCAGTCGCGTTAATTCTCTTTAAAGAGAACTTTTTAAAAAGTTTTCTGCTTTATTCTGTATGCACAGTGTTGGCTATAAATATTCGCTCACCCTGTGTTAAATAGTTGTTTAATTTGAATTGGCAACCAAATTTTAAGGCTTACAGTTACAGCTTTTGGAGTTTTTTTAAGTGTTTATTAAGTAGATCATAGGAAAAACGTATGAGGCCTTGAAACCGTTTGAATGATACAAAACTTTTTTTAACTCATTAAGTACCCATTGAAAATTTCGAACTTTTGTAAAAGTCTACTTTTTAAACTTTTTTCCTCGGGTTCCAACAAAAAACAATCTTCAAACAATTCCAATAGTCTCTGAAAAAAAATTTTAATAAATCTCTTCGCAGGTAATTTTTATAAATTTTTTAATATTGTTCCTTAAGCTAATTTTTGAATGAAAAGGAGGAAAAATGGGTTAAAATAGTAATTTTAAGCAATTTTCAAAAAATCATAAAAAATAATAGCGAAGAGATTGTTGAAAACTCCAAAACCCGCTCTTTTATGGTGTCCGGTTTTCTTTGTCCGCTACTGTATAAAAATAATTCAATTATCTATCAATAAGAACACAAAAACATACTGTTTTTTTGAAAAACTTCAAACTTTTATAATTTTGGTTACTGCTTTTGTTTTAATCATTTTTTCCACAAAATATATGTTTTTGTTGCGAGTAGTTGGCATCAGTGCTCCGTTGTTATATGAATTCTACTAGATGTGGCATCACTCTCTTAGAATCCACAACACCCTCACATATTTATAATAAATTCACTCTCTTAAAATCCGCATCCACAGCCGTATTTCTCTCCAAATCAGCTGTCACGAACAGATGAAAAGATCACGAGTTGAGCGACAGATCGAGAGAGAGAGAGAGAAAAACGCGGAAATAGAAAGCCTTTTTACTTTCTTTCATATCATTTTGAAACATTCCCTGCCTGGAGCTGCATTAAAATGGAGAATTGTTAAGAGAAATACAATTGTTATTATAAATTAAATTGTATTATTTCTATATATTTATTATAGTCTTTTAAGTGCAATTCTTTTTCTTTTATATCTGCCCATTCGATTGTCATTTCTTTGTTTGTTGATTTGTTTTGTGCTCTTGGCATTGGCATCCCCGACAAGTTTACTATCTCTATTTTTAGCTGGGGAAACAGTGAAAATCTCAGAGAAATACAAAAACATTTGAAAAACACGTCAACAAGGGGCAAATGCTTAGGCAACAAATTAAGTAGTTAAAACAAATCAATTCACAAACAATCCATACCAGATATATATTTAATAAAATGGCTAAGTGCGCTGCGATCGAAATTTACAAAGTTGACTTGATAATGTTTTTATTTGTTTATATATTTACAGACGCCATATCAGAGCTGAAGATGGTTTCAGTCAGAAGCGCTGTCTTGCTTGGTTCCACGAATACACTACACCCGATGAGCCAGATACGCTGGGTTAGTCAAATCAAATTTACATACATTCGATATATCGGAAATTAATTGGTTTTTCCTTTTGTTGGTTCTAGGACCCGATGGCATGGAGAAGTTTTGTGAAGATATCAGCGTTGAGCCAGAGAATATTGTGATGCTGGTGCTTGCCTATAAAATGGGCGCCACACAGATGGGATTTTTCAGTCAGCAGGAGTGGTTAAAGGGTCTCACAGATCTCGAGTGTGATTCCACAGCGAAAATGGTTGTGAAACTGGATTATCTGCGCAGCATACTCAACGATCCCAACTCCTTCAAGAGCATATATCGATATGCCTATGATTTTGCCAAGGTAACATAATAAGTTATAAATATTTTTATGGAATGTAATTAAATTGTGTTTGCTTTTGCGCAGGATTCGGATCAGCGGAGCATGGATATTGCGACGGCCAAGGCGATGCTGCAATTGTTGCTGGGCAAGCATTGGCCGCTGTATCCACAATTTGCGCAATTCCTAGAGCAGTCCAAGTACAAGGTTATCAATAAGGATCAATGGTGCAACATACTCGAGTTCTCTCGCACCATCTGCATTGATTTATCAAATTACGATATTGATGGCGCATGTAAGATTATTATTCTTTTTATATATATCAATTGATTTAACAACAATATTTATTACAGGGCCCGTGATGTTGGATGAATTTGTCGAGTGGCTGCGTTTACAACGTGGCTTAGTCATTGTCAGTTCAGGATCCAGCTGAGAGTTCCTGGACCGTGTACTTCTAGTTAAACTTTAGAAATTCAATAGTGTCCATGATGAGATCATCGGGAGTAAGACACAGACGAACCCACACACACACACACACTCAAATACAGAGAGCGATATACACACACACACACAATCAGAGCCCTCCCATCACACAGCTAATACACTCCCACACATACACACACACAAACATACCTACACCCACACAGAGACACAAGGCACTTGAGACTGCGAAAAACTGGAAAAGCAAACCAACTATAAAACTACACTATTGATATATATAAATATATTTAATGTAATAATTTAATTGTAAACAACATTTAAAAAACAAACAAGATAAAGTGTTACTCTTAAGGCAATCCACTGAAACAGCAAATGGGCAAGAAAAGTCTTCAAGCTAAATAAACAACAACCAAGATGGCAGCAACAAAGCAATAATCGAAAAAGGATAAATTCAAAAGAGATGAGAAAAAATGCAAACCAACAATACTTACATATTAAACATACTAAAATCGAGTATATCAATCGCATAGTCAAAACAAAATTAGCAAAAGTAAAATAAATGAATTAACATTTGTTTAAAGCATGTGAACAGGCAAGGAATTAACTAAGGGAAACTCGTAAAGTCTAAAGACTATTTAATAAATGTAATAAATAAGATTTAGCTTGTGTTATTAGTGCGTGCGAATTTTATGTGAAAATTAATTTTTGCTCTGATTACTACCAAATTTTGTACTATAATTTACTCCAAAATGGAAAGGAACTGCAGCGCCAGCAAATTTGGCAACCATCAAGCAACAGAGAATATTCGAATTCCAGATTTTTGAAAAAATCCTTTTTTGGTAAATTTTTTAATTGTGATAGAATTTTATTTAGAAAAATTAAAATATATTTTATTGCTTAATAGGGTATTTACACTGAGGCCCGTAAGCAAAAAGCCGTAGCTTACGGCGAAAGTCGTTTACACTGGTAGGCCGGTAAAAAAACCGATATTTTGACGTCTAGTGTCAAACTGTGAAATTGTTTGTAAACAAAGGCGAAAAAATTAAAAACACACAATATGGATCCAAAAGCTATTGCCGCAGTGACAATTATGTTAATGCGAATAAACCAAGGCATGAACCACGCATTGGCGGCTTGTGAGGGATCCAAGATGCAGATTAATTCATTAAATCATTTGTAGACAAGAACGGTAATTTTTCACACTTTTTATAGGAACGTAACGGCGTATTCTGGGAGAAAGACGTGCCCAACATGTCCGATGGTGCATTCAAATCTGTTTTTAGGATGGAGCGCGCCGCTGTTGATAAGTTGGTGCAGGCACTTCCAGAAATGGCCAAGAAGGACACAAACTTTAGGAACTGCATCCCTCTACAAAAGCGAGTTGCAATCGCTGTATTTGCAATGGGTTCTGCCTCAGAGTATTTTGTGATTGCCTGGATGTTTGGAGTGTCGGCGCCCAGTGTTTGCTTGATAGTGAAGGAGTTTTGCCGCCTGGTGTGGATGAATTTGGCACCCATTTACTTAGGACCAAATTCTCTAACGCAGGCGAGAGTGGAAGAGTGCCGAATGCATACGATCTGCTATGGCGAACTACTTTTGTGAGCAATAGTGTCAATAAAACATTTCAATAATTTTTTTTTTTTTCTTTTCAACTTTATTTTTGCACCATGCTCTTGAAAATTTGAACCATTTCGTCCATGGATGTAGCAGACTTTTCTGCAGCTTCGGCCAACTTCACCATCGCCTCTGCTGCTGTGCTGCTAATTTCTTCCATTCTCTGGCGATGCATTTCCAGAGAGCTGCGTTTGTGATTCGGCTTTGGAGTTGACGAAGCTGCAGATGAGGCGAAGCTGTCAGCGGAGTGCTCGCCAAGGGCATCTAAGCTTGACTCGTCCACATCCAGATTCCAAGAGTCGGCACTCTCAGTCTGCCCACCTAAAAAGACGTTTTTATAATTTTATTCAAAAAATTTTGTTGATCAAATTACTTACCCAAACTTTCCTCTACCACCCATTCTGAGTGAATGGCTTTTGACACTGAAAGCATCTTGGAGAGCTTGCCAAAGTGCACCCAGGTTGAGGGTGATCCGCCAGACAGACCAACTTCATTTTTCTCTTGACTGCAATACAAAAATAGAAATCATTAATAAATAAATACATCGTTATAATTGTAATAAATTAATTTAACAAACCTGTATCTCTTCTTTAGCGACTCTATTTTTTTTTTTTAATTCCTGCGCAGTCAAATCCATTCCAAATTCGGACATCTTGTTGGACATTTCGGAATAGACGTGCACATTTTTCATGGCCCCGCGCAGATCATCCATGCTCTCATCCCAAGTTTCTAAGAAAAACGTTTCCAGCCCCTCGGTCCATCTCTTGCGCTTCCTTGTGTTATCTTTTTCCTCTATTTTAAATAGAAATTATTATAAAAATGGTACATACAAAAATTTACAATTATTAAAATATTCATACTTGCTGCGATCATTTTTTTTGATTTGAACTATCACTTTTTTGTGGTGGCCAATCGATTAATTATCAATTTTGACCAGAGCTGCCACTTTATTTTGTCAAAAATAGGCCGGTATTGACGCCGGTATCAAATACCGGCACGCCGTAGAGCCTTTATATTTGAACTAAACTGTCAAATTTTGTATGGTAAAGGCCTACTTACGGGCCGTATACCGGCTTTTTTTCGTTACGGCGTCATACGGGCCTCAGTGTAAATACCCTATATATAACTCACACTTAAATTGCGCGCGCCGGCCATGGCCAGAACCGGAACCGATCTTGTTCGAATGAGCCGTCTTGTGCTGCCAGATTAATATTATTTTTAGAGTTGTGTCGTTTCGTTCTGAAAAAGTTCAAATGAACGGGTCATTAAGATGAACTAATGAACTTATTCAGTCAATCATGAACTAAATCGGTCATTTCGCAGTTGGTCAGTAATTTCATTAAAAAAAATTTTAATTTCTTAGAGAAATACAATACATGGAGTTCTGCAAATGGATTCAATTTCTTCTATATTTACATGTAACAATGTTTAAATTCTATATATTTTAAGTTTTTAGAATGTGAAAGGTAACCTAAGCCCAAAATTAAAAACCAATTTACTCTTTTTTCTTATTTTCAAAAAGCCAGGGTATAAGTATAACCCAAAATAATAAGAGGAAATCCGGAATCTAGTTGGCATTTGTCGTCTATTTGATTCAAAAACTTAAAACACATTTCACATTTCACTAAAAAGAAACAGTCGTAGCCTATTCACATCGTTTATCGTTCATAAAGAACTGACCAACTGATCAGAATGACCTATTCATCTTTCATCGTTCATGACCAACTGAATAGAAACCATCTCGTTCATAGTTCAGACCAACTAAAAAGAAACTATCTCGTTCATAGTTCATGACTAACTGACCAACTGAATAACTGAACTAAATGACTGATTTAGTTCACGACTGAAAAATGAACGATTGAACTTATTCAGCAAATCGAACTAAAAAGCCCAACTCTAATTATTTTAGCTGTCAGGTGTGACCTAATTTTTTGAAGTTTTAGTACGCTGCACATTATTAATGATTGATTGATGCACCACTGAAAATTTAAATATAATTAACGTTTTATTCTTAATTATTATTTTCTGTAAATGTAGATTCCGTTATATAAAATATTGTATTTAATATTTATTGAACCTCCAGAAAAAATTCAAATTCCCAACGTCAAATATAATTATTTCCCAACACTGTAGGAACAGGACTGCTCTCAACATGTTATCGGCTGTCATTTAGTGACGCTGACGAGCTACTCAAACTGGCATTCAAATAAAATAAACTGTTTCGGCGCGTTCTCCGCTTTGTGCCTGTAGTTCGTGCTGTTCTGGCTCTTTGTGCATTTTGTCCAGCGTTGTTCTTGAACATAATTTTGTTATAAAATCATAATATTAATTTAATTTTGGTGGCGTGCACGGTGATTGCTTTGTAATAAGAGAAAATAAGAAAAGCAAAGAGCAAGAAATAGAGCAATCAAGAAAAATTAAAGTGCACCAGCAAACTTGCTAAGAAGAAAGTCAAGCCAAGAAAAATGGCCGCAAAACCAGAGGACAAGAGCACGGATATACCGGATCGCTTGTTTGACTCCAATCATCGCAAGACTTACAAGCGTATGCGCTTCTTTGGCAAGGTAAGACTTGGGCAAATGACCTTTGTGGATTCTACATGGGGAGCTGGTTGAAGATGCGCCTGCGCAGATTTATGCAGCTGCCTTGTCACTCACTTCCTTGCGCATTTTACTCCTGTTGTTGTTTTCACGACATGCAGCTGTGTGTGTGTGTAAATGCCTTTGAATTTAGCATGGCTCTGTGTGAGTGTGTGTGTGTGAGAGAGCACACGCACTAACAGTGTTGTCAAAGGCGCGACAGCAACCAGTTGGTTCTTTTGGCGGGTACTAAACACCAATATGTATATATATATGTATGCACCATGTGCAGACATATGTACTACATACATATATGCCAATACATATGTACATAAATTAATTTTGAATAAATTCCTTATGTAGGGCGGCTTTGCAAAATGCTACGAAATCGTCGATGTGGAGACCGACGATGTCTTCGCTGGCAAGATTGTGTCCAAGAAGTTGATGATAAAGCACAACCAAAAAGAGAAAACGGCACAGGAAATAACCATACACCGTAGCCTGAATCATCCCAATATTGTCAAGTTTCACAGCTATTTTGAGGATGTGCAGAATATCTACATTGTGCTGGAGTTGTGCAAGAAGCGCGTAAGTTATTTAATTTTAAGCAAATGATACCCGTGCAGAGCTTTGTATTTTAATTTTCGAAGGATCGTTCCCATACGCTGTTGTATATATGTATGTACAGTAGCTTACAGCTTATTTGACCCACTGTAGTTTTTACTATCGATTGTTTTAAATGTGATCAATTGAAAACATGTTGCTTAAGCTTAAAAATTAATTAGCAAATGTGCATTTTATTTTATGTAAAACTGTAGATTAAATCATTTAAAATGTTTAATAATAATATACTGACAAAATTATAATATCCTCTGCATGGGAATAGTTATGTCTTAGATATGCCTTTTTCCCCTCAATGTTTATTTGATTATATTTAATTTTGACCCTCAGTCGATGATGGAGTTGCACAAGCGTCGTAAAAATATAACGGAGTACGAGACCCGCTATTACATCTACCAGATAATACAGGGTGTCAAGTATCTGCACGACAGTCGCATCATCCATCGTGATCTCAAGCTGGGCAACCTCTTTCTCGATGACATGCTGCACGTGAAGATCGGCGACTTTGGCCTGGCCACGCGCATTGAGTACGAGGGTGAGCGCAAGAAGACGCTGTGCGGTACTCCCAACTATATTGCACCTGAGATATTGACCAAGAAGGGTCATTCCTTTGAGGTGGATATCTGGTCAATTGGCTGTGTGATGTACACTCTGCTCGTGGGTCAGCCGCCATTCGAAACGAAAACGTTGAAAGATACGTACTCGAAGATCAAGAAGTGCGAGTACCGTGTTCCGAGTTATTTAAGAAAGCCGGCTGCGGATATGGTAATTGCCATGTTGCAGCCAAATCCAGAGAGTCGACCCACAATTGGTCAGCTATTGAATTTCGAGTTCCTTAAGGCGTCACCGGTGCCCATGTCCTTGCCAAGCTCTTGTCTAACAATGGCACCCCGTATTGGCATCAACGATGTCATCGAGGATCCCAATCAACGCAAGCCATTGACGGAAATGAATGGCCTGAGGGACGATACTCGTTTGGAGTCGACGTTCCTCAAGAATAATTTGCATGACGCCATTACTGCCTCGGCGCAGATGTGTCGCCACAACGAGGACTATCGCAGCGACATTGAAAGCTTGCATCAACAGCTAACCACTCTCATCAATAACAAGGTAAGTAAAGGATCTTTTTTTTTTAATCGAAGCATTTGCTGAAGATTGCCATCTATTTATCGTTGCCAGCCACGTTTATTGCAAGGCAATCTGGGCGATGAGAATACCGATCCTGCTGCGCAGCCGCTGTTTTGGATATCAAAATGGGTCGACTACAGCGACAAATACGGATTTGGATATCAGCTGTGCGATGAGGGCATCGGCGTCATGTTCAATGACACCACCAAGCTCATTCTGCTTCCGAATCAAATAAACGTCCATTTTATCGACAAGGAGGGCAAAGAGACTTATATGACTACGACTGATTATTGCAGAACGCTTGATAAGAAGATGAAATTGCTTTCATATTTCAAGCGCTACATGACCGAGCATCTGGTCAAGGCCGGCGCCAACAATGTAACCGTGGAGAGCGATCAAATATCGCGTATGCCACATCTGCATTCCTGGTTCCGTACAACGTGTGCCGTTGTCATGCATTTAACCAACGGTTCCGTTCAGGTATAGCCACATATTTTGTCTCTCTATTTAGTAGAAACTAATCAACATTTCCATGTAATTTTAGCTCAACTTCTCGGATCATATGAAGATAATTTTGTGTCCACGCATGAGCGCCATTACATACATGGATCATGAGAAGAACTTCCGGACATATCGATTCTCGACTATTGCACAGTGTGGAGTCTCCAAGGATCTATATCAAAAGATACGCTACGCTCATGAGAAACTTAGAAAAATGCTCGAAAAGATGTTTGTTTGAGCACACAATAATCATATAATATGCACAGCAGCCGGCTGACTTCATTATCTTTACGTTTATGTCTAGTTTAAGCGAATTTATGAACCTTCAAATTGCCACGCAACTTCATGCTCAATCATTTTCATCTTTGTTCGCACATCTTCCCAAATTTTAGTTGCTGTTCAAATTTATCTGCTTGTTTAATGTTAAGTAATGTAAGTTAAAGTTTCTTTTTCGTTTTCGTTTAACTCCAATATCCGTTACTAAAATTTGAATTGCAGGAGTTTGGCAACTTTCATGTCCATATAATATATCTGTTTGAATGTTTTTGCATTAATATTAAAAAATAATTGAAATTTATCAGAATAAATACAAATTGTAATCTAAATGTTTGTCGGCATTTTATGTAATATGTTTAAAATATTTATTTTGTCAACATTCGGATTTTGCTGTTCCCTCAAACAAATTCACATTTGAATTTCGCGCGGACAATGTTTGGATCCTGAACTGGTGTTGTTCATGTGATAGAACTTATCGATAGTTGGTGGCAAATCGATAGCCTTATCCCTTTTGTGTTTCACTGGCATCAGCGTTGTCATTTTATCCATTTTCCCGATAGATTTAGTGGGTAGCGGGAATTATAGCTGTTTTCCCAGCGAAATTGGCGTAATTTTTAGCTTTTTAAAAACATTTGATAACTTCATGTATTTTTATGTATTACGATGCCACACTTAAATACTTTGGGAAAAGACATCGATAAGTGTATAGTGTAAATGCCTGAAATATATACAGTGTGCCACTCAGTCATACCCCTAAATTTGTCCCCGCCTTTGTCAAATTTTTGTATAATAAAAAAGATTTGATTGTGATTTTTTGAAAATTGCTAAAAAGGCACTTTTTGTCTGAAAAGGAGGAAAAAGGGGGTAAAATAGTAGTATTTAGCAACATTCAAAATATCATAAAAAAAACAAGAGAAGACATTTTTGAAATTTTTTTTCTGTAGTCACTCTTAAAATTGTTTGAAGAATTTTTTGCATCAAAATATTTTTTGTTTGGGACCGAGGAAAAAAGTTGAAAAACTTTTAGAAAAATTCAAAGTTTTCCATGGGTACTAATTGGTTTAAAGAAATTTTTCCATCATTCAAATGGAATTTAAATGAATAGAAGTTTATATAAAGAAATGTGCATCAAATCTTTTGGATTATACAATAATTTGACAAAGCTAGGGGGTTAGAAGACATTAGTGGCACACTGTAAGCAAAAACCGCGTCATGCCAGATGCAAGACCCTGCATAAAATGGTTGGCTGGCCTTAGATGCAGCTGATGATGAGAAATGCTTTTGTAAATACTGCAAATCCTAGCATTAATGCAAACTTTCGGATTTGCACACACATGCCATGACAGCAAGCAAATGTTTGTCTTCTTCAGCTTCTTTAGCACAGACCAACAAAATCCCGGTTGTTGCATCTATTCCTGTGAAAACCTGTGATCAAGAGGCGGCATTATGTTTGTATATTGCCACACATTCATCTGTCAGCCCAATTGACCATTTGGGATTGTTGTGCGACACCAAAAACACTGGATTAAATCAATAAAAATATCGCTTTACCACTCTAACGTTTTGTTTAAAGAATAGTATCCAGTTGTTGAAAAACCAGTTTGAAAGGTATCAACTCCATATAAAAAAAGGGTTGCAAACTGGCTCGAAATTATTTTGTAAGGCTATTTCTAAACCCTTGTATCCAGTACCTAAATTTGGGCAGCTCAGAAAATTTTTGGGTGTGTTTTACAACACTTTTTAATGACAGCTGGCAGCTTTTATTTTTGACCTTTCAAAACATTGATTCGTTCAGTGTTTCGACTAGTCGAAATCATTTTGAGCAGCAATGGAGCCAAATAAGGAACAAAATAAGAGCCGCATTAAGCTCTTTGACCATGGAGAACGAATTAAATTAATAGAAGAGGTGCAACACAGACCGATCCTGTGCAGTGCTGCCAACTTAGCTTTTTTCCCGTCAAATCTGGCTGTTTTTGAAGACCAATTGCGGGAAAAATTTGGGAATTGCGGGAAGCGGGAATTCTGGCTTTTTTAAAAATGCATTTGGCTTTTTTCCGCTTTTTTTCAAGTTGCCACCAATCTTATAAAAATATGTAGCAGTACGGTTGTCACTTGCAAGAATACAAATTTGGTACAAAAAAAAAACATTTTTGAAAAATCTGTTAAAAAAAACGTTTACCAACTCGCCAAACATAATTTAAGTGATAATTAATAATTTAATTATATACCAGTTTTGGTAGAAATATACCAAATGTGTGTAAGAGTGGCAGCTTAATCATATGTCTTATCGATATTTACTAAAACCACCACCACCACTTTAAGGCAAACTTTACTATAAAAAAGGTGATTTACACATATTTTGCTATGCCAAAAGAATATAAGCAAAAGTACCGGGATGGTTGGCGAAGAATTTAAGGCATGGCTACGCAGGGATGACACGGACGAAGAAAGGGTCTATGCATCTACTGCAAGACCACATTTGCTGCAAAGCTAAGTGATTTGCGCGCTAATGAAACCACTAAAAATCACACAAGGGCGATGGGCGGCTTTCAACAAAATAATAAAATAGATTGCGAAGAATTAGACGACCGGATAAGATTTTCGGTAAGATTTTTCGGAAGTGAATTTCTTTAACCTGCTCTAATATCATTTCGGCGAAGCTTAACGGATTTATTTCACTTTGAGCTGATGAGTTTAAGTCCGATAAATTGAAAAACGAGAATTTTTAAATACTTAGCCCGAATGGAAAGTGAATAAATGCATTTCACTAAATGTTATAAAATAAAAAGTGAAAACCGGACAGGCCTGATAAATAAAACACATAAATTAAGTCCATAAAAAAACCGCTTTTTTTTGCGCTTTTCTTAGAATATTTTCAGCTTTTTTTTTCCTTCCCTCCAGTCAAAAACAGCTTTTTTTCTTGATAAAAAATTGGCAGCACTGATCCTGTGGGATCTAACCTCTTTTAGTACAATATAAGTGGTTATTAATCCCATAATTAGGGTATTAGTTCTACCAATTGTCTTATGACCGTATTGTCCCTTTTCATTCTTCAATTATTTGCAATTTAATTTAATTGATTTATTTTGTTGTTTATTTATTTTATGTGCACAGTTGACGCAACAGTGTGACCACAGTAGCATAAGACCAACAATCTCTCAACTTTTTTATGATTTTTGGTGTTATGCTGTCACACTGAATTCTGTAAGGTCCGAAATCAAAACATCGAACATTTCGAGCGTCTAAAATGTTTTCAGCTAGAGCGTACTACGCTTAAACCAAATTTATTAAAAATACTATTAAATACCAAGTAGGCGAAAAACAAACACTTTCCAGCACTGACAATTTAACGCATAAATTTAATTGATTTGTGTTTATCATTTTTTTGTGCCATAGAAATCGCTTTCGGTTGAATTTTAATAAAATTTGTATGAAATTTGTGTTCATCCTATTGAATTTCTTCTAGTGTATATTGCTTAAATATATAACTTGAATACAATTTTGGAAGAAAATTTCACAAGATATGGACTTTTGTTAAACATTGAATTTTAAAATGTTTAACAGGCATTTGCAGTAAAAAAAAAAAAAAACCAAAAATAAAAACAGTTACACATACTTAATCACTCTTCGGTTTTATTAACATTTGCACAGATTTAGTTAATATGGATCCCCAAAAAATGTAGTGCCAATCGTCTACCCAAGTATTAGAGAATTTTCCGTTCAGATTACTATAAAATTAAAGTATATTTTTAAATTAAAGAAATGTTCCAAATTGATGTAGATCATAGGCTTACCAATATACACACTTCGTTAAGACCCACCAACCATTTTTGTATTTGGGACAAACCAAGAAATTGCCTTTCTCACTCGTGCGCATCATATCACCGGCATTTCCAAAATAAGTGCCCAGTGACTTTAACTGATACTCCTCGTCCTTAGAGCCAATAACAAAATGGTCGTATCGGGCATAATGAGTTTTATTCTCGTAATCGACAATATGAACATAGAGCTCGTGACGTTGATGGGTTGTTATTCTGTGTATCTTTTCCAAGCCTAGCCAGGCTTCGCCGTTGGGGTCGCCAAAGCCTGTATGGTAAGCGGCCAAGTCTCTATCAAAATCGACACTTCCATCAAATCGACGCTGAATGACAATCCAGCCAGATCCAGCTATCTTATCTTCCATAGTTAGCACAAATGGTTTAATGCCAGGCACATGCATTAGTCCACTTTTGGCTCTATAGGGTATATCAATACGTTTTACATTTTCATTTTGATTCACTTGTTTCTTAGTTTCCATTTGCTTTAACTTTCTATTTAAATCAGCAACTGTCTTCTCCAGTTTCCTAATGGTCGACTCTTGGGATGCAATTTGAGATTTGCTTTCCTCTAGAAAAGCATTATTTTCGTTTAATTTGATCTCGATTCTTGATTCCAGATTAGCCATTTGTTCATCCTTGTCCTTGATAGCGGCTTCATTTGCAGTGATTTGATCGTTTTGAGGTTTGTTTTCATCCTCGAGATCAACATTGTCATTTGATTTCATCTCATCTGTTGTTAATATGCATTCTAGCTTCTCTAGTTGTTGATCTTCACTTGTGGCTATTCTTGTACTGCAATTATCTTGATGATTCCTTATCTCTGACAGCAGCTCCATCAATTTGTCAAATTTATTTTGAATTGAAGCTGAATCGTTTGTCAAAGCCGTAATTAAATCATCCTTATCCTTAATTTTCTGATCATAGATATTTGCACGATCCTTGTAAGCTGATAATTCTGTTTCAAGTGCACATATCTTCTCTTCGGCGGCCTTCAATTGATTGTCTTTCATTTGAATGTTGATGGTTAATTCTCCGATTGTCTTCACCAGCAACTCCTGCACTGCCCTGGAACAGACTGTCTCACACTCCCATGAGCTGCTCTGCAAAATTATTGACTCATTGATTCAGTGCCTAAAATATATGTACCTATTAAACTCACAGAATAAGCATCAGAAGTTGATTCAGACATATTTCCATTCAACGCAATATTTAATTTCTTGCCATCCATTTTAATTTCAATTTATTATGACGCTTCTAGTTTCCCGCACAAAAAGAATGACAAGATCTATGAATGCTCAAAATGCTAGTGTTGGGTTGCTCATGAGTGAGTGAAAGAGTTGCTCACTATGAGCAACTGAACATGTTCTTTCGAAATTGTTCTTATTGCTCAGTTGCAGTGCTGCCAATTTAGCTATTTCCCCGCTAGATCTATCGGGTTGCAGTTGGCAAATGCGGGGTAAATTGTCAAATAGTGGCTAGCGGGAATTCTAGCTATCCTCGAGCACTTCAAGGTGGAAACAAACAATATTGAAGAGATTCCGTTTCAATACTCGAACGTCCACTTTATTAAGTGTTCCAATATAAAAGATACCCCAAGCTTTTGGGCCGAAGTGGATGGAGCAGGAAATAAAAGATTTTCGGCTCTGGCATCATTTGCGATAAGCCTTTTATCGCTGCCAAGTTCAAACGCAGATGTGGAAAGAGTGTTTAGTCAAATGAACAGTGTCAAAACTTAACTTCGAAATAGAATGGCCGTTCAAACATTCAACTCAATTTTACACTTGAGGTATTTTTTCAGCTGAACTCATATTTTATAACGTTTATAACATTTAATTTCAACTTGTGAAGTTTTCAAAAATACTGGATTAAATCAATAAAAAATCGTTTCACTACTCTAGCGTTTTTTTAGCTACCAACAAAATTTTCTGGCTATTTCTATCTTTTTTAAAGGCTAGTTTAGCTTTTTCATGACCGGAAGAGTGGGCAACACTGACTGGCATACCCGTATTGTCGAAATACGGTAACACGAATTTTTTGAACAGCTGATCTGCATGATCTTAAAAATAAATGGATAATTAAATAACTCAAACTGTTTATTTTTGCGTTAAGCATAGTATCCAGTTGTTGAAAATTCAGTTTGAAAGGTGTCAACTCCATATAAAAAAAAGGGCTGCAAACTGGCTCGAAATTATTTTGTAAGGCTATTTCTAAACCCTTGTATCCAGTACCTAAATTTGGGCAGCTCAGAAAATTTTTGGGTGTGTTTTACAACACTTTTTAATGACAGCTGGCAGCTTTTATTTTTGACCTTTCAAAACATTGATTCGTTCAGTGTTTCGACTAGTCGAAATCATTTTGAGCAGCAATGGCGACCAACAAGCAGCAAAATAAGAGCCACATTAAGATCTTAAAACACAAAGAACGAATTAGACTTATTGAAGAGGAACAACAGAGGTCAATATTAATAATTGTTAATTTAATAATTAGGGTATTAGTCGCTGCTACTTCTCTTATCCTGTCCATTTTGTCCATTTTCTCTTTACTTTTTGTGCTCAATGTTATTTATTTGTTTGTTGTTCAAAGTTGTTGAACAGTGTGACCACAACAGCATATGACCAACAATCTCTCAACTTTTTAGTGATTTTTGGTATTATGCTGTCACACTGAATTCTGTAAGGTCCGACATCAAAACATCGAACATTTTGAGCGTCCAAAATATTTTCAACAACTGGATATTATGCTTAAATGCAAACAGTGCTGGATAACGCCCGTTCCTTATCTGGCAGCTCCGTTTTTAGTTTCAGTTTAGTTGACGTCCGGACCGACAAGCGGAGATAAATTTCGTCTTCTTCTTTTTCACTGTACGCTAACGTTTTTTTTTTTATATGGAGTTTGACATACGATAGGCCTTTTATCTCACGTCGGTACCAGGCTTAAATTAAATTGATTTGTGTTTATATCATTATCGTTTCTATGTGTGCCATGGAAATCGCTTTCGCTTGAATTTTAATAAAATTTGTATGAAATTTATGTCAATTTCAAGCGAAAGCGAATCCTGTGGTACCCCTGATATATGGAAAGAAGCAGTATCCATTTGTAGAGTAAACACATTATTGGCACCACTTGCCCAATCCTTGAGACCCCAATATGGATTACTCCGTGTGACGAAATATTTTTTGGAAAAATCGAGGAAAAATGTTGAAGAATTGACTTTTTTAAAATTCAAAATTTTCGATGGGTCCTTAAAGGGTTTAAGAAATTTTTGCATCATTAGAACGGGATTTAATTGAATACAAGATTTATATAAGAAACCCGCATTAAAACATCTTTATTATACGCAAATTTGACAAATTTATGCTGTATGAAGACATTAGTGGTTCACTGTATATGTTCATCCTATTGAATTTCTTCTAGTGTACATATATTGCTTAAAAATACATTATTGAATACAATTTTGGTAGAAAATTTCACAAGATAAGGCAT
>JBAMBJ010001337.1:0-38907 GCA_037043495.1 Drosophila recens | reverse complement strand
CGGCTTTCGATCCCCAGGTTCGTAAGTGCTTCAGTAATTGCTTCCGGGAGGACGTTGTTGAAAGCACCTTCTATGTCCAGGAAGGCTATGAGGGTGTATTCCTTAATAGAGAGGTATTTTTCTATTATGGCAACAACTGAGTATAGAGCCGTTTCGGTGGATCTTCCTTTCCTGTATGCATGTTGAGAGCTTGATATAAACTCTGTCGGAATAGAAACTCTCAGATAGAGAGAAAGAATACGCTCAAAGGTTTTGAGCAGAAAGGATGTCAGGCTAATCGGTCTGAAATCTTTTGGGCTAACGTGGGAAGCTTTGCCCGCCTTGGGGATAAAAACTATTTTTGAAAGCCTCCAGGGGTCCGGGATATAACCGGTCTTAAAAACTTCTAGAAATATGGCTTGGAGCCAGTTTGTGGCGATGCTACCCGCATGCTGAAGATGTGCAGGTGAGATTCCATCTGGTCCAGGCGACTTAAACGGTTTGAAACTGTTTATTGCCCAGTTGATGTTGTGCACGCTGAGGAGAGAAGGGCCTAAGGGCACCTCTTGTGGGAAAATAAGATTGTCTGTCTTTTGTTGACGACAGCCTGGAAAGTGCTTTGTTAGTAGGGCATCCAGTGATTCTTCACTGGATGTTGTCCAAGTGTCATCCTCTTTCTTTAGATAACCTAGAGACGGGGTTGACTTAGATAGAATCATCCGAAGTCTGGCTGCTTCGGATGTTGATTCAATGTCAGAGCAAAAAGATCGCCATGAGGATCTTTTGGCTCTTCTCAGTTCTTTTTTATAAAGGGCAAGATCGAGCTTGTAGTTTGTCCAGGATTGCTCCGTGTTTGAGGCTTTGGCTTGATTGAAAAGAGCTCTACAGCTCCTTCGAAGGTTTCCGAGGTTTTGGGACCACCATGGTGGTTTTTTATTTTTCTTGGGTCTACTAATCGGGCATGCTGTTTTCCCTGCAGAGTTACATGCTTTAGTGAATGTTTTTATTAGGGTATGCAGAAGCCGAACGGAGTGAACTCCATTGGGTGCTGTTTCCGGAATGTATTCCCTAAGTAGGGCTTTGTATTTTGGCCAGTCGGTTTTCCGAAGGTTGTAAAAAGGAGTTGGGGTCGAGTGACTAAGATTAAGTACAAATTCTATGTACCTGTGGTCGGAGAAAGAATGCTCACTTGAAACTTTCCAGTTGTTAATAAGATCGCTCATAGAATGGGAGACAAGGGTCAGATCAATGACCTCCTTCCTATCCTTGATGACGAAAGTAGGATCATTACCTCTATTCAGGACCTCTAGGTTTGTAGTTAGGATATAGTCTAAGAGTAACTCACCCCTCTTGTTTATGTTTGTGCTCCCCCATTGAGTATGGTGAGCATTGACGTCGCATCCCATTAGGAGGCCAATATTGTTGGTCACGCAGTCATTCACTAGCCTTCGCGTGATGTCTTCGGGAGGAGGGCCTGGTTGATCGTAGGCCATGTAGCACGACAGTAGCCTGATCGGAGCTGACTGGAGCTCCAGGCTTACTGCCGTATTGTCCTCGTTGCTAAAGCTATGGAGCAGAAAGATACTTAAATGCTTTCTAGCTAGTATACAGGTTCGAATATTACCTTGTGATTCAGCTACAACAAGCTTGTATTTTGGAGCGCGTAATCCAGAGACCTTGCCACCCACAATCCAAGGCTCTTGAATCAGCGCTATGTCGGCTCCGTTCCCAGCCAAACGGAGCAGTAGGGCCGCAGAGGCTGCTTTACAATGGTGGAGGTTTATCTGCAGAATCTTTAGAGACATCTGAAGATATACCCTCCACCACTGTCGTGTTAGCGTCCTCGTCGTCGGACGCCACATCGGAGGTGAGCTCCATCTCACCCATTTTGCACAGCGCACTTAGGTCGCGCGTTATAGTGGATGCATCTGACGTGTATCCATCCAGTTCGGGCCGCTCTGGGGCTTCTAGCTCGGTGATATCTTCCTCGGATGGTTTGTCCGGAAGACCTTCACTTGATGTTGCGTCTGACTTATAGACGCGGATGTACACGGAGCTAAAACCGAAGTTTAGCTCCCCGCCAGCCGCGTCGATTGGGGCAAGTGACTCCTTGTTCAGGATCATCACCGCTTGGTTCGTTGGTCCCTGCATTTCCTCTATCTTCGCCACTTTCCAATCTTGGGTTGGCAGACTTGGGTTGCACCGTTGTAGCATTTTGAGAAGCCGCTCTGGCTCTTTAATGGAGGATGGGATCCACAGTCTGGCCCGAGGGCGGACTGGGACGTCCTTCCAGTTGACGGCGACCAGCTTGGCGCCTGGGTAAACCTCTCCGATGTTGGAGACCGCCGTTCTGCCGATCGCTCATCGTCGCAGGCTATTACCTTCACATTCCCCTGGAACCAACCGACGTCTTTGCAGACAGGGGGAGGTCCAGGTTCCTGCTCCAGCAATTTAAAGCAGGCGGTGGCTAGAGCCGTCTCCACCCACTTCCACTGGCTCCTCGGGATTGCAGTGTTGCCTTGGTCGAGAACCCCAATTAGGACTCTCTCCTTGGCGATCTGGGCAAAAGATTTGCCCTGCTGCACTCTCGACTTCTTCGCACTCGGCCCGGGTGCTTCTTGGGAGCGCTGTCTCTTGGTTTGATCCAGCGCTCTTGGTGCTTGCATGTCGTAGTCAGGCAGCACAGTCTACGCCCATTCCACCTTCTTCATCCAATCGGCTGACCGGTTTGAGCCTGTGCTTGTTACATGTCGCTGGAGAACCCATCCAGCACTTCTCTTCTCCGTGTAGGAGAACTTTTTGCCGACGCTGGCTGTAGGAACTTCTCCCACCGTCCCTGTACCAGCTGGAGCCTTGGCCGCGCTTTGAGCGCTCTGCTTCGGTTCCGAGGTATCGGGGGGCGGCAGGATGATTCCTTTTACCCCAAGGCCCGGGTGAAATGCGGGTTTGCTTGGACCAGCGGCGTTTGTACAAGCGGCTGGCATGGTGACCGTCGCCGTTGTATTGATTGAGCATTGGCCAGGCTTTAGAGCCGCTGCCGCTGCCGAGGAGGAGGAATCCAGGATTCCGGTTGGCTTTTTCGGAGTGCCAGGCTCCTTTGTGTTATTAGTGTTTTTGTTAATGTTTGTTTGTTTATTTTTGTTATTTGTATACATGTTAGTGTCCCACGAGCTGCGGAGAAGGGGTGGTCCGCCTGCACAGAGATCCGCACTATGCAGGTAAGGCTAGCTAGTTCGGAGGGCGCCAGGTATCCGAACGCTCCGTTTACGACTGAGCTATTTTTGGTTAGGGCCCCCAGCCAGGTTGACTATCGGCACGGGTCGCATTACACCTTAGTCCAGCCCTAGGTACCTCAGACCATGACATGTGCCACCATGCAAATAGCAGAGCTATTAAGGAGCAGAACTATATACATGGGGCAAAAGTCTTGGCTAACACCAGCTCTAAAGAGCTACTGGAGTGTTATTTCCAGTCGGCACCCTCGTGGAGGGTTCAGTCGAGGATTTTTGCCGACCGACTTGAGTGTTTACAGTTGTTCGATTACAATTTAGGGTATCAAAATAAGACAAATTACAAATGAATATAAAAGAATGAATAAATTGAATTATGTATTTGCAAATGTGACGATGTCCTCAAACAGGCAGCCATTAATGGGTTAACAATTAAAAAAGGATGAATAAAAGGAAAAAATAAAATAAAAAATGAATTTTTTTCGTATAGTGGACGTTTTAAAATTTTTCCGGAAATCGGAGTTTTAAAACAGACAGATCCGTCCGCAAAAAGGACAAATTGTCAGCACTGACGCATATCGATATCGATAATTCAGACCTATAAATATGTAAATATATTTGTCGTAAATTTTTGTTATCAATTTTTAATTTAAAATAAAACAATTTATTAACAGAATAAAAACACATACAATTAGAATGCGTTGCAGGAAAACTCGAATATTTTAATTCATTTGAATAAATGTTAGTCCGAATTCTTATTAAACAAAAATGATCTGTCTAGTAACATTGGGTACACATGCAATGCACAGGGATACAGATAAATTTTCTGTATGCAATATTAAGCAATTAATTAATTATATAGTAAAGAAGAATAAATAAAATAAATTAGAAGAAGTAAGTTTTAGCTAACATGTGTTTTTTTTTTTTTTTTAAATTATGTATTTAATGTCAACTACAGTTGACCAATTAAGTAAAAATTAAAGTACAAGTTAATTAATATAAAAATTAAATTAAAAAATTAAAGTTATATTTAAATTTAAACTGCAAAGATAAAAAGGTAATTAAAAAATTAAAATTTAAAGAATTAAAATGAAAATCTGGGGGTATTAAAAATTTTGAAATGATCTAACATTCATTGCAAGGTTTGGGAAAAACCCAGAAAAATCCAATCAGATCAAAAAATATTAGTAGTACTAGATAATGATATTACAAGTTAATTTAGTAAGGTTAGGGATTTCTAGAAAGGAAGAGGAAAAGGGAGGATTTCAAGGAGGGGAGAGAGAGTTCTGATAACGTGATAAGGCTTATTATAATTTGCGCACAAGACACGAAGTGAACTGTGCAAAGCGTAATCAGTTGTGCATGTAGGTAAGGGTAATGGCTGATAGTTCCTAGTAGCTCTACGGGGGACAGAGAAGGTAAGGCGTTCTAAAAGGAAACTAGAATCAATCTCGCCATTAATCAATTTATGAAAAAAAAAAACAACACCAAGAGTATTCTAAGATAGGACGAACTAAAGAGACATAAAGGAGTCTAGTGGTGAAAGGATCATTAAATTCTTTCGACCAACGTTTAATAAATCCAAGCACTCCCTTGGCTTCATTAACGATACAGGAGATATGCAAATTGAACTTTAATCCTAGATCTTTTACAGAAGATATACGTTGCAGTGGGGTACTGTCAATCGTATATATAAATAAATATGGACTAGTGCGACTAAAACTTATAAGCATACACTTTGAACAATTGAGATGCAACTGATTGGCCGAGCACCATAGATGCAAAGCGTTCAAATCGTCTTGCAGACAATTATGAAGAAGGCGATCAGTTTATGAGAATATAAGCTTAACATCATCCGCATACATTAGAATAGAAGAATGAGACAGAACATTAGGTAGGTCGTTAATGAAAAGAATAAAAAATAAAGATCCCAAGTGACTTCCTTGTACCGAACTAGAAATGGATGATCTGAGAAGCACTTTTTGAGTCCTACCCTTTAAGTAAGTGGAAATCCAACTTAAAAAGGCGGGAGGAAACCAAGTTTAAGAAGTAAGAGGTCATGGTTCACAGAGTCAAAAGCTTTACTGAAGTCAGTATAAATGACATCAGTTTGCTTTTTCTCTAAAAATTCATCATTTATCACGGAGGTAAATTCAAGCAAGTTGGTCGTTGTGGACCGTTCCTTTACAAAGCCATGTTGTGAAGGGGAAATAATTGACTTACAAAGATGATGCAAAGACGAAACAAGGATTTTTTCTAACAGTTTAGGGATGGCTGACAGCTTTGCAATGCCTCTATAATTCGAAATATCGGATTTACCACCTTTTTTATGGAGGGGAATGATGTAAGACTCTTTCCAAAGATAAGGAAAGGTTAAAGACTCAAGGGATAGATTAAAAAGATTAAGCAACGGTGTAGCTAAAGAAGAACAGCACTCCTTAAGGACACAACTAGGAATGTTGTCAGGCCCAGGAGAGAAGGAAGATTTTAAAGAATTAATAGAAGAAACAACGGTGTTATAAGAAATATAGGGAGCAAACATAGTGCTAGGAGAATAGGTTGATTGGAAGAAGTTAGCAAATAGTTCAGCGGCTGCAGAGTCATTACTGGCCTTATCCAACCCAAGAAAGAAGGAGGAAGGTAAACTATTAGATTTACGCTTCAAGTTCACAAATTTATAAAACTGTTTAGGGTCAAGTTTAAACTGCATTTTGCATCGAGCCAGATAGTTCTCGTACCAAACTGAGCTTAAAAGGGTAAAGTTCGCAACTCAACGCTAGAGTCAAAGTCGCTCGAAAGTAGTTTTGCCACCTTATTAAGTTTTACGCAGGGATCGTAACTCTTATAAGTTATTTGATAAAAGTTATGAAATAAGAGTTATTTTTCAATTTTTAATTAAAAGTTGAAAAATAAGAGTTATTTTCAATTTTTAAAATAAATATCATTAATAAAAGTTATTTTCAACTTTTATCATAAAAATCAAAAATAAAAGTTGAATTGAAATATCTTTTGATCGGGAGGGCCCATTTCATTAAACTTCCTATATATTTTATCTACACTTTTTTACCTTTCTATCATGGCCCATAAAATCATCATACCTTCATTCAGTGGAACGATAACTACGTGCAAAAGTATTTAACAGAAAGAAGGAAGAATCTGTGAGTAATAAAAGTAAAAAACGCAAATAAGTATCAGTATCTAAATTCTAAAGAGTTCAATGGACACTTATATTTCCCAAAACTATAGCTGTAAAGGCCATAAAGCTCACCTGTTTATTCAAATTAAGCATTTGCCGCATTAATACTGATAAATGATTTTTAGCCAATGCTTGCTGGATAGGATTCTTGATTAAAATCCTGCGAATTCGGGGATCTAAATAAATTGCAGAAAGAATCACTTCATTTGTTGTTAGAATTTCCTCTCGATTTTCTAAGCAATGGGCGAGATCCTCACAGTGAACATTTTTATTCATTGACTTGATGGTAAGTTTTGTTTCAAGCCATAGCTTGTAAAAATCGCCAAAATAAAGCTGTTCGCTTTGTAGCTTTAGAGTGGCTATGAAAACGGGTTCCAGCGCAGACAGTAGCAGTTCTATATCCGCCCATTACGAGTCCGATAACTGCAAATTCGAAGGCAAGTGCGCTTCGGTAAATTCTTTGTAGACACATATATTTTGTAGCATAGCATATGTCGAATTCCACCTTGTTGGAGCATCGACAACCGGCTGCGGTAGAGCTGTGGTGCAAATTGCTAGCCTATACATAGTTAACATGGAAAGATATTATATTTAATTTTCATATCTGATATCATTAATTTCATCTGATTACCTGAAAGTCGGAGCTCGCAATGTTTTAATAACTCTTCGCGCATTTGCAACAATGGTTTCCCGAATATCAGCCCTCAAAAAATCTTTAACTGCTAATTGTATCGAGTGAGCAGCACATCGAATCGAAGTTATTGAAAAAATGCGTACATAATTCAATAAATCCTCATTTTGTAGATCATCATGGAGTGTAATGTCAGGATCGTCATTCAAGCATTCTACGGCTTTCAAAACATTCTTCCCATTGTCCGAAGTTATAGTGTATATTTGCTGCTTGGATACTTCAAATTCCTCCAAAATATTTTCGATTTCAATGCTTAAATTGACTCCAGAATGTTTTTCGTGCAGTTCAATTACGCCTAATGTCTTAATTTCAATTGCTTGGTCTCGATAATATTGGACATTCACCCCCAATATGCCCCTGCTATGTCTTGAGGCCATATCGATTTTTAGGGAAAGCATCCTATTTTTCAATAGTCTTATCAGGCTCTCCTTCTCTAAATCATATTTTTCTCCCACATGCTGCATAACATTGCGCGATGTTATGGGATTCATATCCAAGCCGCGAAAGATTTGCTCTGTCAACTTTTTGAAAGGAGCAGAATCCAAAAACGTGAATGGCACTTTTTCCAATGTCACCAATTGCACGCATGCGTCAGTAACTTCCGTCGATGAAAACATTACGGACATTTTTCTTTTCTTTTCATCAGTGACTTTATGCTGGTCCATTTCAAGCTTGTATTCCTTTTCATGATTCTTCTGCAAATGTCGCTTCAGGTTAGAAAAGTACGAACCTTTTAGAGAACGTTGGCATATTTTGCACACCGACACGTTTTCCTTAGGATCGAAATTATAAAAATCCCGGAGAGTCGAATCACGTTTGCGGCCCATCGTAATTAATATCCAAATGTCACAAAAAAAGTAAGGATATGTCATCCACATAATTGTCATCGGTTGTCAAACAAAAATACCATCAGTTTTTGCTCTTACCGAGCCTGGTCACTCTTTACAAATCGGTGAACAACGGTGAAATGCCGGCGCTTTTCAAAATCTACTGTTCCCACTACAGCGTTTTAAAAAAAAGTGGACGTGGAAAAACGTATAACGCGCGCTTAAAGCCCACGGTCAAGCTTAATTTCGACTTGTGGCTTATCTACAGTGCATTCTCTCAATATGAGTTTAGACTATTTAGCATATTTGGGAAGCAGATGTAAATCTTCTTATACTTTAATACATCAATAGAAAGGTAATAAAGTGTAGATAAATTATATAGACAGTTTAATGAAATGGGCCCTCCCGATCAAAAGATATTTCAATTCAACTTTTATTTTTGATTTTTATGATAAAAGTTGAAAATAACTCTTATTTTTCAACTTTTAAATAAAATTGAAAATAACTGTTATTTTTCAACTTTTAAATAAAAATTGAAAAATAACTTTTAGTAATGATATTTATTTTAAAAATTGAAAATAACTCTTATTTTTCAACTTTTAATTAAAAATTGAAAAATAACTCTTATTTCATAACTTTTATCAAATAACTTATAAGAGTTACGATCCCTGCGTAAAACTTAATAAGGTGGCAAAACTACTTTCGAGCGACCTTGACTCTAGCGTTGAGTTGCGAACTTTACCCTTTTAAGCTCAGTTTGGTACGAGAACTATCTGGCTCGATGCAAAATGCAGTTTAAACTTGACCCTAAACAGTTTTATAAATTTGTGAACTTGAAGCGTAAATCTAATAGTTTACCTTCCTCCTTCTTTCTTGGGTTGGATAAGGCCAGTAATGACTCTGCAGCCGCTGAACTATTTGCTAACTTCTTCCAATCAACCTATTCTCCTAGCACTATGTTTGCTCCCTATATTTCTTATAAAACCATTGTTTCTTCTATTAATTCTTTAAAATCTTCCTTCTCTCCTGGGCCTGACAACATTCCTAGTTGTGTCCTTAAGGAGTGCTGTTCTTCTTTAGCTACACCGTTGCTTAATCTTTTTAATCTATCCCTTGAGTCTTTAACCTTTCCTTATCTTTGGAAAGAGTCTTACATCATTCCCCTCCATAAAAAAGGTGGTAAATCCGATATTTCGAATTATAGAGGCATTGCAAAGCTGTCAGCCATCCCTAAACTGTTAGAAAAAATCCTTGTTTCGTCTTTGCATCATCTTTGTAAGTCAATTATTTCCCCTTCACAACATGGCTTTGTGAAGGAACGGTCCACAACGACCAACTTGCTTGAATTTACCTCCGTGATAAATGATGAATTTTTAGAGAAAAAGCAAACTGATGTCATTTATACTGACTTCAGTAAAGCTTTTGACTCTGTGAACCATGACCTCTTACTTCTTAAGTTGAAAATAACTTTTATTTTTGATTTTTATTTTAAAAATTGAAAATAACTCTTATTTTTCGACTTTTAAATAAAAATTGAAAAATAATTCTTATTTATAATTTTTATCATAAAAATTTAAAATAAGAGTTAAAAATAATTTTAAAAATAAAAATTGGAAATAAAAGTTTATCCTGCAGCTAGATAGACTTTCCAAAAATAGCACATGTGGAATTTTTTCGATGTCCCTGGCATTTTTTAGGGCTTGATTTTTTTCCGCCTCATAACTCTTATTTGCAATCCCTGGTTTTACGAACTGATTTCTCACAGAATTATACATTCGTGAGAAATCAATTTGTTTGTCGATACATACAGGGCAAGACCAATTCAAAGCGCCACATTCCTTTTACTTTGTCACAATCTCGACCAGAAAGACCGGCACACTTAGCAAGCATGATGTTATCACACAGCCAACAAGTAAACAAACTGCGGCTGCGCAGCATCATCAGCACGCTTGAAGGTGCAGTTCTTCTTGCAGCACGACATATTTCCTACAGGGGTCAAACTAAAAACGGCAAACACAAAGAGCGCACGTAAATAGAGCGGGAGGCACTCGAAGACAAGCTCTAAAATAAGAGAGCAAAAACAAAATCAATTGCCTGTGAAAGCGCGGTGCAAAATAAAAACGATATGCACAAACAAGCACACACACAAACACTTGTTTAAGCCAAGGGAAGCGATGAGAGTGAGAATTGCAGATAAGCAATAACAACAAGCTTATGCGAGCGAGGTGCAGAGCGTAAACAAAACTCACACACGCACAAGCAAATGTCAAAAAGTGAAAAAAAACAACAAAAGACGCTTAGAAAAAACACAAAACTAAAATGTTATTTGCTGGAATTTACAATGCACAACTGACCACAACTTACTCAGAGTCGATGTCTTGCACAAATTTCCAAATAATAACCAAGAAATTGAGTAAATCGGTGCAATATTAAGGCACAAAACAGAGTAAAATTTAAAGAGCACAAAAAACACGTCTGATCGCAACCAAATGAGAACTCTCTCTTTAAACATACATTGAAAAAAAAATTTACATCGAGACTCTAATGCTTAACTCATTTAAATAAATTAAAGTCGCGTTGTCACATAACAAAACTAAACTTTCTGGCAGCACTGGTTACTTTAAGCACTGGTTGCAAGCACCACTTGCAAGCAGTCTATTTCCGCATTACGCTCCAAGCAGTGTACATACTGCTCATGTTCATAAAATTAAGAACGAAAATATTCAAAAGCTCCAAAGCTGCAACTGCAACAACATCCGGCCGTCCGGGTCAGTAGCCCCAATATTGTTGAGCCCAGCGTCTGGACAACTTCCCGCACGAGCAACCAACTTCCCGCACGCGCAACCCAATTACCAAAATTCGTGGAACATTTGGCAACAAGTCAGGTGTTCCAGAAATGTCGCAACGCCGCTGCTGCCTCTGCCAACGTCGCTGCCAATTCACCAAGCTCTCTTAGGGTTCTTATTAGCTTAGTTTAATTAGTCTAAAATTGTAACCAACAAGAACAGTCCTATTGGACTCAATAAAGACTAATTTTTTTATAAAATAAAACTTATAAGAAATTAACTGGCGCCCGAGCAGGGACCAGCGGAAATAAAACGATAGTGCAAAACCGTATCTAAGTTTTCGGTTCGTGACGGGTTAAGTCCAACAGTTGCCAAGCGCCGCTGGCCAAGTGAAATTTTATTGAATAGACTCCTTCGCGTTATCTCGCGTCGTCAATATTTCACTAACTGAGAGAAACTTAATTGTGCAATCAGCAAAGCAGTGGATCTTAATTGATCATTGCTCATCGGTGGTTTACAGCTCTGTTGTATCCGTTCGCAGAGCATCCTCATCGTGTACTGGTCGCAGGATCCCCAGTAGAGGAACCTAAAAGGATGACATCCGGACAGTCGGGAGCAGTAGCCGCAGCAGTCAACATAATGTAAGCTAGTGTTTAAGTTATTGAAGAAAAGATCAAATACCAAGATCAAATACCAAGATCAAATACCAATATCGAATCAAAATCAAAACCTGTTAAAACAAACAAATAAAAAGATACAAAAGAAGAAAATACCAAACTAAAAACTTGCCAAGAGAAAAATTTTTTTGTCAAGAGCAAATATTAAATCAAACACTGTAAAACGATAACAAAGTAAATCACTGCGGACGGCAGTCCGCGCTACACAGTGGTTGCGTCCATAGGCCAAAAATCAAAAAAACGGTCACAAAATTATTAGGCGAAGTGTAAGTAAATTTACTGTAAAATTTCTAATCTTCTTAATGGCAGCCCAGTTTTATATTGTAACCCGAACGAAAACAAAAAAATTCGCATTGAAATCATAAGCACGTGTTCATTTTTGCAACACTGCTGCGCCCAGTATGCTTTTTGTGAAAGCAAAATCTCATTTCAAAACATTGTAACTTTTGGCAGAGTGTCCCAAAATTAATAATTTAAAATGAATTTTGAAGTTGAAGGTATTTACTTTAAATATACATATTAATAATCAGTTTATATGTGAAATTGTTCTTGTGATGTTAATTTAATGGAAATAACTTTTTTTTGTGTATTTTGTGAACGTCTTTTCTATGTTTATTGAAAGTTTTAGTAGTGATTTTACAAAATTTTACAATTGGTTTTTATGTCACTGTATTTGTCTTAGTTTTAACTTTGTTATGTGTTAAAATTAGCTGCAGAAATTTGCAGATGTGTGTAAAATCGTAAAAAAAATGAAGGAGTCTTTTGTATGAAAAGGAGGAAATAACCCATTTTTCATACAAAAAGTGGCTTTTTTGATATTTTTAAAAAAATCATAAAAAATACAAGCGAAGAGATTTTTGAATTTTTTTTTTGCAGTCACTCTTAGAATTGTTTGAAGAATTTTTTTGCATCAAAAAATTTTTTTACAGTCACCGAGGATAAAAGTAGAAAAAATAGACTCTTACAAAAAATTAAATTAAAAATATAAAATCTAACGGTAAATGATTTTTACGAAACTTAATATATACTATTAAGATGAATAACAATATTTGAAAACGAATTTAAGATACCGTTATCGCCAGTCATAATTTTTCAAGCAAAAATAAGGTGCCTTTAATTAAATTTCGATGAGTGTACGAGTATATGCGCAAAGACTTTTGAATATGATGGCCTCACAGAAATTTAATTTTATCCTCCAAAACACCGATCTGGGGCTCAAAATTACGCTAATCTCCTCATAAGGTGACCAAATATTAAAATTTAATCATTTATCTTAGGAAATGTCAAAGTTATCAAAATTTGTCTCGATCGTTTGTATGGGAACTATAGGATATAGTAGTACAATTTGGCCAATTTTTTTGTTATATATTAAGGATATTTTTCTAGATTTTTGGTGAAAATTTCATAACGATAAACCCACTAGAAGTATTTTTGGCCGCGGCTCCATACAAGCCCAACCACTGTGCGCTAGTGACGAAAGCAGCACGAAGGGTGCGAAGGCGACTAGCATATATACACAGGAAGAATGGAAAAATTGCTACGACAGTTCGATCAGGTCGAATTATATACCGGTCGAAAGGTATCAACTTAACTTACAAATGTGCATACTAAGACTTTTGAAAACTCACCTGGTTCGTGAGAAAAACAGGTGTAAATGGGAGGGGAAAAATTTAAATTATTGGAGCAAATGGGGCCGTTGGAGCCTTTTTGAATTTTCGTTGAATTTTTTACAATTCTTATCAAAAATACGCGTCGAATGACACCTTGATCATCAAAATCCGACAACTAATTAAAAAAAAAATTAATTTTGAAATTTTGAGTCGCCTTCCGAAAATGAGATGAAAAGTCAGTATGTTTGTCTGTTTGTTTGTTAGGATCAAATCGTTGATTTAGCTTAAAAGTTTGAATGAGGACTTGTTCCCGCTAAAAATCTAGAAACGTTTGTTCTACGACTTTTTCGAAAAATAGCTAGTTTAGCGGGAAATCGCTAAAAACCGCTAAAATTTAAACCCTCATAGCATCCAAACGATAGAAGCTACAGATGCGATCTATATATCGTTGCAAAGGTATTTCGAAGGGCTCTTAGGCATACCTTCAAAGTTTTTTTTTAAGTAAAAAGGTAAACGGCTACAGGTGAAACAAGGTATTTTCTTACACATTTTGGCGATTTAAGAAAAATCTACACATGAGATCACTTTAAAATATAATATATGTTATATTTGATTTGATTTCGCGTTTTTTGACATATAACATGTATCTGTCAAAATTCGATTGGACAAGATATTACCTATTAACTGAATATACCTTTTACCTTCACACTACTGCATGTAAATATGCAGTATATACACTGCTTGCAGCGTAATGCGAAAATAAACTGCTTGCAAGTGGTGAATTCATTTTTGCGGCAGATAAATCATTTTATAATCAAAAATATAGAATCGTTTGCTCTACGACTTTTTCGAAAAATCGCTAGTTTAGCGGGAAATCGCTAAAAACCGCTCAAATTGAAACCCTCATAGCGTCCAAACGATAGAAGCTACAGATATGATCTATATATCGTTGAAAAGGTATTTCGAAGGGCTCTTGGGCATACCTTCAACGTTTATTTTTTATTTAAAAAGGTAGAATGGGAATAGGACAGCAGCTGCAAAGTGTCAAAGCAGCCAGAGTTGAAAAGTGCTGATAGCTTTTGCGCTGGGCATGTGTGTTTGTAAAGGGGACCAGTGTTGCCAGACAGTTTGTTTTAGTTGTATAAACAATAAAAAAACCTCTTTACGAGGTAAAAGTCTAGTGACGAAAACATTTTCATGCCCCAAAATTTCTGATATCCAATTTTGTGACGAATAATATTAAGTTTTACACATAAATTATTTTAAACAAAATTTTGGCACCCGGCACATTGCGCTAAAATGTCTCAATTCTTCATACCAACTAAAACTCACTGTTTTGCGCAGTGCCGAATGCAAAAATTTTGTTTAAAATAATTTATGTGTAAAACTTAATATTATTCGTCACAAAATTGGATATCAGAAATTTTGGGGCATGAAAATGTTTTCGTCACTAGACTTTTACCTCGTAAAGAGGTTTTTTTTATGGGATATCAGAAATTTTTGAATAAGACATCAGAAATTTTGAAATTGCAATATTTTTTGACAGTATAGTTTTGTCAATTTTGTTTATTGTTTGTACAGCTAAAACAAGTGTCTGGCAACACTGGTCCCCTTTACAAACACACATGCCTAGCGCATAAGCTATCAGCACTCTTCAAATCTGGCTGCTATGACACTTTGCTGCTGTCCTATTCCCATTATACCTTTTTAAATAAAAAATAAACGTTGAAGGTATGCCTAAGAGCCCTTTGAAATACCTTTTCAACGAAATATAGATCATATCTGTAGCTTCTATCGTTTGGACGCTATGAGGGTTTCAATTTTAGCGGTTTTTAGCGATTTCCCGCTAAACTAGCGATTTTTCGAAAAGTCGTAGAACAAACGATTCTATATTTTTGATTATAAAATGATTTATCTGCCGCAAAAAAAAATTCACCACTTGCAAGCAGTTTATTTCCGCATTACGCTGCAAGCAGTGTACATACTGCATATGTACATGCAGTAGTGTAAAGGTAAAAGGTATATTCAGTTAATAGGTAATATCTTGTCCAAACGAATTTTGACAGATACGTGTTATATGTCAAAAAACTCGGAATCAAATTGCCTATAACATATAACATATTTTAAAGTGATCTCATGTGTAGATTTTTCTTAAATCGCCAAAATGTGTAAAAAAATACCTTGTTTCACCTGTAGCCGTTTACCTTTTTACTTAAAAAAAAACTTTGAAGGTATGTCTAAAAGCCCTTCGAAATACCTTTTCACCGATATATAGATCGCATCTGTAGCTTCTATAGTTTGGATGCTATGGGGGTTTCAATTTTAGCGGTTTTTAGCGATTTCCCGCTAAACTAGCGATTTTTCGAAAAAGTCGTAGAACAAACGTTTCTAGATTTTTGAGCGGGAACAAGTCCTCATTCAAACTTTTAAGCTAAAACAACGATTTGATCTATACAAACAAACAGACAAACAAACAAACAAACAAACAGACTGACTTTTCATCTCGTTTTGAGAAGGGCACCAAAAATTTCAAAATAATTTATCTTTTGAACCAGTAGTCGGATTTTGATGATTGAGGTGTCATTCGACGCGTATTTTTATGAGAAATATTAAAAAATTAAAAATGTTGACCAAAAGGCTCCAACGGCCCCACTAGCTCCAATCATTTAAATTTTGCCCCTTCCACTTACACCTGTTTATCTCACGAACCAGGTGAGTTTTCAAAAGTCTTAGTATGCACATTTGTAAGTTAAGTTGATACCTTTCGATCGGTATATAACTCGACCTGATCGGACAGTCATAGCAAATTTTCCATTCTTCCTGTGTATATATGCTAGTCGCCTTCGCACCCTTCGTGCTGCTTTCGTCACTAGCGCGGACTGCCGTCCGCAGTGATAAATTGACAAAACTATACTGTCAAAAAATATTGCAATTTCAAAATTTCTGAAGTCTTATTCAAAAATTTCTGATATCCCATAAAAAAAACCTCTTTACGAGGTAAAAGTCTAGTGACGAAAACATTTTCATGAACCAAAATTTCTGATATCCAATTTTGTGACGAATAATATTAAGTTTTACACATAAATTATTTTAAACAAAATTTTTGCATTTGGCACTGCGCAAAACAGTGTGTTTTATTTGGTATTAGAATTGAGACACTTTAGCGCAATGAGCCGAGTGCCAAAATTTTGTTTAAAATAATTTATGTGTAAAACTTAATATTATTCGTCACAAAATTGGATATCAGAAATTTTGGGGCATGAAAATGTTTTCGTCACTAGACTTTTACCTCGTAAAGGAGTTTTTTTTTATGTATAACTACTCCAAGAGTAGTATAAAAATATCCAATCTTGCGATTCCCAAAATAAGGGACCCTCCAAGGTAGAAGGAACAAACCAGCTACTGGTTTTCACAATATATTAATTTTAATTGCTTTTATAATTTTCTTTTTTAATATTTAGTAATATCTATAATATTTTAAACAACATTTCTAAAAAATATTTTAAGCAATCATTCTTTACAAACATTTTAAATAAACATTTTAACATTATTTTAACAATATTAAACATTTTATATATATCGAAAATGTATGGCCAATCCCAATAATTTAATCTGACCCCCCAATTTGAACCCAGACGAACGACCACAACAAAGACAAATGGAAAATCCACAATATGGCGACTTTGCAGCAAATTACTGAGTTAGTGAGACAATTAATACCACAACAAGTCCCGAGAATAGTTGAAGCTTTGAATAACCCAGATCACGACATCGCGCAATCGCACTTGAATCCTATAGCGTTCCATTAAATTGGAAAGCAATGGTCAAGTGTCTGACGATGCATTACGGAGACAAACGCGATCTCGGTACCTTAGAGGATCAGATGACAATGTTGACTCAGGGTAACCAAACGGTCGAAGAATTTCATCAGGTGATATACTAACACCTGTCTCTTCTTCTAAACAAAGTGAATTGCATGGAGTTGGGTGAAGAGGCCCATCGATTGCTAAAGAAAATGTACCGCGACAAAGCCAACAGATACATTTGTATGTGGCCTGCGCGGGGATTTACCACGTATCTTGGGTGCACACGCGCCAAGAGATCTTCCTTCGGCATTGAACATATGCCTGAAAATCGAAAATCAGAAATATCGAACCATGCATGCAGTGACTCTAGGACAGGCCAGTAACAAAAGCGCCACCACCAAACCAATACCTGCTCCTCGAAACTTACAATTCGTTGGCTCAGGTTTCCGACAGCCACCACAGGTTCCTTCCAGAAATCGCCCTATTCAATACCAACAATTCTCACAGCCTCAGAACTACAACAGCTTTGGACAGCAAAGACAATTCGCGATGCCACGACAATACGACACAAACCAATACCGACAGCAACAGTTCGCACCACCCAGGCCAATAGCGCCGAAACCCTTACCAAGACCAGAACCCATGGACGTGGACCCAAGCATTAGGTCAAAAATGGTGAGCTATATGAATAGGCCACAATTTGAGACCGGAAAAAAGACCTGCAGGCCCAATGCCTGACGCACAAAAAAGACAACGAAACTTTAACATTCAAACTGACGACAGCGAACAAAATGAAATGCAATCTGCTGAGACGTATGCCACTATGGCAGAATACTCGCAAGCACTTGCAGATCAAGAAGACGGGACCCAAGACGAAACATTAGACGAATACGTTGACGGATACGACTACTACGAAACCGATTAGTACGACAACTCTGCAATGAATTTTTTAGAATAGAATTCGAATGCAAGCTGGGGAATGGAAAAATTTTTAAAATATTAATAGATACAGGTTGTCATTAATTCAATACCTAATCAAAAGCCTTTTAACGCTGTGTGCATAGGCGGCAGTGTTCGTGTCACTCACCATAAAATAGCTAATCTCTTCAACCACCCCGACATAAACGTCATGTTCTTTTTGTTGCCGACTTTAAAGTCATTTGATGCCATTCTAGGCAATGACAGCCTAAAAGAGCTAAATGCTGAAATTAAAGTAGCATAAGCAAAAAAAACATAAAAATTAAAAACATTATTCACGTACCCATCAACGAAAATAAATTTGAGGCGGAAAACACCATAGTACCGAGAATTGAGAATTTAAATAAATTTCGGGGTGACAGATTAAATGAACTTCTTCAAAAATACCCTAACTTATTTGCAGAGCCAAATCAAAAACTGACCTACACAACCAATGTGAAGGCGGAAATACGAACTTCTTCAGACACACCAGTGTATTCAAAATTCTATCAGGATCCAATGAGCTTGAAAGACGAGGTAAATAAACAGGTCTCTGAACTCTTTAACAACGGTATAATCAGAACATCAAGGTCTCCATACAACTCCCCTGTGTTGATAGTACCTAAAAAGGCAGACGCCTCAAAAAAAATATCGTATGGTCATAGATTACAGAAAATTAAACTTGGTTACCATAGCCGATAAATACCAGAAATAAATGAAGTACTTGCTCAACTAGGTGACAATAAAGTCTTTTCCGTACTAGATCTTAAAAGTGGATTCCACCAAATCCCATTGAAAACGTCCGACATAGAAAAAACTGCCTTCTCCGTAAATAACGGAAAATATGAGTTGCAATTTTCCAGCGCGCACTAGATGACATTCTTCATGAACATATTGGCAAAATATGCTTCATATACATTGTTGACATCATCATTTTCAGTAAGGATGACGAATCACATTTAAAAAATCCGAACCAAATTTTTCGAACTTTGCAAGAAGCCAATATGAAATGTCAATTGGACAAATGCGAGTTCTTAAAGAACAAAGTCGAATTTCTTGGCTTTGTTGTTTCCGATAAGGGCATCGAGACTAATCCAGATAAAGTTGCAGCTATAGCGCAGTATCCCCTTCCCAAGACCCTAAAAGATTTTAGATCATTTTTGGGACTTTCCGGGTATTACAGGAGATTCATTGATAATTATGCTAAGCTCGCCAAGCCCCTTACCTCGCTTTTAAAGGAGAAGACGGACGAGTGTCTAAGAAAATGTCGTCAAAAAAATCTATTTCGCTTGACAACCAAGCACTAGAAGCATTCAAGAAACTTAAAAGTAGCCTTAAATCTAAAGATATAATACTCCGTTATCCAGATTTCAGAAAGGAGTTTGCTTCCAGCTTCGCAATAGGTGCAGTATTATCGCAAAATAACCAACCTATTTAATTTCTTTCAAGAACACTTTCCAAAGCAGAAGGAAACTACGCAGCTAACGAAAAAGAAATGTTGGCCATTATTTGGGCCTTGAAAAGCCTAAAGAATTACCTGTACGGTAAAGCGAAAATTGAAATATTCACAGACCACCAGCCTTTGACTCATTCTTTGAGTAGCTGGAACGGTAATGCGAGAATCAAACGGTAGAAATCTTATCTAGAGGAATACGACTACGATATATTTTATAAACCGGGAAAAGAGAATGTGGTAGCTGATGCGCTATCCAGAATCCCAATTATAGGGCAAATAAATTCAATAGCCCCGACGCAACACAGCGACAAGAGCTCAGGCGAAGAACTAATACCAAGTATGGAAGTCCCTATTAACGCCGTTAGGAACCAGATTTTCTTTCATAAAGCAGAAATGACCGACTACAAATTCAGCATACCATTCCCAACTTTTCACAGACACGACATATACAGACAGCAGTACAACCCTGACGAAATATTATCCGACCTGAAAAAATATCTAAATCCCTCGGTAATAATTATTCTTGTTAATGTCTGCACTGCCGTCCACTTCCTTGCTGTGAGTTGGACCATAGCCTTATAAAAATTGTCCCAACGGGTCGGAGTGCAGACTGTTGTTTGCTCCAATTTTGTATCTTTAGCATTACTGTACTTTGTTAATGTTTTTTTTTGAAATAATAAATAAATAAATAAATAATAAACGGTATCTACACGACAGAAGACAGAAGAATGTGGAAAATCCAACAATTATATCCAAGTCACTTCAAAAATTTTAAAGTACGTTTCACACAGACATTAGCAAACATAGTAAAACAATGCAAGATTTGTAAAGAAACGAAATACGATCGTCATCCACCTAACCCAGAGATTAGAGAAACGCCCATACCAGAATACCCCGGACACATAATTCATATCGACATCTACTCGACAGAACGATACCTCGTACTCACAGCAATAGACGAATTTTCCAAGTTAGCAAAAGCACAAATCATAAAATCAAAAGTAATAGAAGATATTAGGACACCACTTCGCGACATAGTTTTCTATTTTGGAGTACCAAAATTCATAGTAATGGACAATGAAAAATCTCTTAATTCTGAATCAATACGATTCATGTTAGTTGACCAACTAGGAATGCAAATTTATAAAACACCCCCCAATAAAAGTACAGTTAACGGACAGATTGAACGGTTTCATTCAACATTCTCTGAAATAATGAGATGCTTGAAAAGATCACAAATTCATAGGAACTTCGAAGAGCTTCTAGATCGTGCCGTTTATGAGTATAACTACTCAATTCATTCGGTGACGAAGAAAAGGCCACTAGAAGTTTTCTTTGGTAGAAGAGTTACCACTGACCCCACGCAATACGAACAGGCAAGACTGGACAACATAGAACAACTGAGACGTAAACAGACCGAAGACCTACTAGACCACAATAGCAGAAGGAAACCAATTCGAACCTATGGGGCAGGAGAAGAGATATTTGTGAAAATAAATGCAAGATTAGGTTCAAATAGATTCAAAAAAAAATAGTAAAGTAGGACAAGAACACTACAATACTAACAGAATCGGGACGTACAGTACATAGGAGCCATAATAAAACTTAAAAATTCACTTACAGGATGCTGATGGGCTTAGCCAACGCAACTGTTACAATAACCAATCATACTGACGCTCAGACAGTGACCATCTATAAAGATATCGGCAAAATACGATCCAACGGCACTAAAATTCTACATATCATCAATTTGGGGCAAATACGGGACGCTCTTAGCAACTTGCAGTTCCACACGGACAAAAATCATAAATTCAATAATGTATATCATACAATACAGCACGAAATACCACATACTTTTGTAATCTTCAAAACTATTACCACATTTCATTCCCGAAAAAGTAGGGCAATTAATATTCTTGGCACTGCTTGGAAAATTGTGGCAGGTAGCCCCGATCATAACGATTCAGTGTTAATAACAGATAGTATAGACAAACTTACTACCAAGAAAAACAAACAGGTAGTAATCAACAGACAACTAGAAGACAGATTAAATAAACTGACCAAAATTTCCAACGATATTGCAAGTTCAATAAAAAGAGACTCACTTTTGAGTAACGAATTGGCCATCAGTTTTCAGAATCAAGTGCGGCTTATTAAAGAGGAAGTCGTTAATATAAAATATGCCATCCAATGGGCGAATTTAAACATGATCAACACATTTCTGTTAAGTGAAAAAGAAATAAACATTATTAATAGTCAATTTAAAATTGGCCATATGCCACAATTAACTACCGAAGAAATGTTAGAATTCTCAGATGTCTCCATTTTGCACAATGGAACGACACTCATATAATTAATCAAAATACCGAATTTAGAAACAACAACTTTCCAAAACTATGTAATAAAACCAATAATTAAATCCAATGGCAATGTTAACCTACCGGCAAGTGAAATATTCGCAAACAAAAATAAAAAAGAAATGTTTGGTATCAAAGGTCAATGTAAGAACCTTTATAATATAAAAATCTGTAATAAAAATAAGCTAGAAGATTTAAGTCAGAATAGTTGTTTACTAAAATTACTTAGAGGAGAGCAGGCAATGTGTGAATTCACCAATGCAGACCATATACCCACACTGGAGGAGATCGACGAGGGAATTATCCTAGCAAACGACTTCAATGGCACAATAACCTGGCCAGGCCATGCGAAGCAGATAAACTGAAAATACTGGATTAACTTCTGGAACGAGACAATAATCATCAACGGCAAAGAGTTCAGCAACACCGAAATACAAGTCGCTGAACTGGGCGTACCGCTTTTCCAGATAGCTCCCGTGGAGATCGAACGCCTACGAATCTTATCACTGAAAGCGCTAGAAGGGCTCCATATAGACAACACCGAAAAACTGCAGAAACTCCAAACCCACTCATCTGTAAACAGGATAGCATTCATCGCATCAATAGCATCTCTAGCTATCCTAACGCTTACTCTTCATTGGTGTAAGGGTAGAAAGAAGACAATAAACCTACAACTTGGGGACATCAAACCCGAAATACCCAAGGTAACACCGACTCCCCCAGCAACCATATACCAGCCGCCAATTACGCAATCTAACAAAATACCATTCTTTTAAATAACATACTCTTGAGGACAAGTGTAAATCTAAGGGGGAAGAGTTAAGAACGAAAATATTCAAAAGCTCCAAAACTGCAACTGCAACAACATCCGGCCGTCAGGTGCAGTAGCCCCAATATTGCTGAGTCCAGCGTCTGGACAACTTCCGCACGAGCAGCCAACTTCCCGCACGCGCAACCCAATTGCCAAAATTCGTGGAACATTTGGCAACAAGTCAGGTGCTCCAGAAATGTCGCAACGCCGCTGCTGCCTCTGCCAACGTCGCTGCCAATTCACCAAGCTCTCTTAGGGTTCTTATTAGCTTAGTTTAGTTAGTCTAAAATTATAACCAACAAGAACAGTCCTATTGGACTCAATAAAGATTAATTTTTTTATAAAATAAAACTTATAAGAAATTAACTTATAAACTGCCGATCAACTGAATAGGTTCACGATTACCGTGGTAGGAATTGGGCTGTAATTCCTAAACCAATGTTCCGATCAACATGAAATTTGTTTTCTATAATTCTCTGACCCTTTAATAATTAGATGCCAAAGTATGATTTTCATTAACTTAATATTTATTGCTTTTTTTTTTTCTTCTGAAAGAGTAACAAAATTATTGCTTTATTTTTCGTGCAACTGAATAGGTTCAGCTGAATGTTTTTCAGTTTGTGATCACAATTCGGCGACATAACGGCCGAACTTGTTTGCAAATTAGTAAATTTATATATTTTCTTTATATTAACCCTCTAACACGTAAGCCTGCCTCAAGACACTTATCCGTTAAACCACAATAACTAAAAAAGTAATCCGTTTCTTAACATGAAAATATTTTTTAACTGTTGCTAATAAACACAGCTTGACATATGCAACAAGCTTTAATGCACTCGGATGCTTTTAATGGTGTTTTTATTTTGACTTGGACATGCCAAGTGTCTTTTCCGGTTTTTTACGCGAAAAATCTCGAGTGGGTCAATTTCAATCTGCTCTTATGCTGCACAAACAACAAAATCTATTTGGTTGGTGATACATAACAATAGATAAATGACAAATCTAAATAGCCCCAAATCACTGATAGCCCCAAAAGAGCCTTGAGACACTTTTTATATTTTGTCACCTTACAGGTAAACGAAGTCATGTACACATTTCTCAGCTCATTTTGGAATTCAGGTATCTTCATTATTTTCCAAAATAGCCTTAGAGGGTTAAATGAAAATTTATTCATGAATAGCAATTGTCCGAGTACGAAAGAGGCCAAATCAAGGCCTATCAAATTATAAAAGTGGTCTTGGCCATATCAAAATTGATACAAAAAATATTGGAAGAAGCCAAAATATTGTGAGTAACTTTTGAAGATACAATGCAGAATATGAGAGAAATATGATAGACCGAGTCATAAACGCAACCACTGCGGCAGACAGGTGACATATTGCTCGAAGTACGTCCAATTCCCACCTCTCAGAGCCCGAAACTAAATAAATTTTTGGTGCTTAAGCAATTGTGTCAACTGTAAAAAGTGTGATTTTGTCGGCTAATCATCTGAACTGATTGAACATATAAAAAAACACTTTAAAATCATCCACGTAAAGCTTCACGACTGCATTTTGATCGCAAGCACATGAACTAGTCGATGGAATGACACAACGTCGTCTTTTAAAAAAATTCAAAAAGGCTCCAACGCACAGTGGTTGCGTCAGAAGACAAAAATAAAAAAAGTGAATTTCAATATATCGACTCCAAATTAATTAATTGTGCTTCTCAAAAGAACTAGTTATTTGGTAGATTATTTCATTCCATTTTACGCGGTTCTTCTCTAATTAGAGTCAAAAGAGCTCCAAATGACTCACTTTGATTTTTCTGTGCAGAAAGCTTGCAAGCACGTGCTGCAAGCGATTAGAAAAATATTAAGGAAAATGGATTTTTTACTTCATAGATCAATATGAATATTGAAAAGAAAGGTAATTACATTGTTTATTTGTAACTTAAAATTATTTTGTTTTGTGTGTTTGTCTTATAGAACCTTAAGTTTGTCTGTTCATTTTTTTGTGTTTTTCATTCATAAAAATGATTTTCTAGTAAGCTTTTAGTTGTTTCCCCCCAAAAATCCCTCAATGGGACTTTTTGTGTCGTGTAAGTTAATCAATTTAGATTCTAAAAAAGTGATGTTTAGCTGCTGAATGGTGGTGAGCGTCGTTCTAGTAGCTTTAAGCCAAGCTGTCTTACTGTCGAAAAAGGTACTTTTTGCAAAAAAATGAGGAAAAAGGGCCTTTTTCGGCATTTTCAAAAAATTATAAAAAATACTAGCTAAGAGATATTTGAAAAAAAAATTTTGCAGTTACTATTTAAATTGTTTAAAGAAACTTTCTGCATCAAAAAAATTTTTTAAAAAAAATAAGCCATACTAAGGTGTTATGTGAGCTATAGGATACAGTCTTCCGATGTAGCCAATTTTTTTTACTATAAATTCAAAATATTTTTTTAGATTTTTGGGGAAAATTTCATAACGATATCTCAACGGGAAATATTTATGGCCGCGGCTCCATACAAGCCCAACCACTGTGCAGTGCAAAACTATAATATTATATAATATATATATATTATTCGTCACAAAATTGGATATCAGAAATTTTGGGGCATGAAAATGTTTTCGTCACTAGACTTTTACCTCGTAAAGCCGGGTATCCACCACCGCGGAAAATAAAAATTTCTGCCAAACTTCATATAAAAAAAATTGAGGCAGAAACTTTTCGCTTTCGATTTTCGTTCGCAACTTGAACGAAATCCACAAATAAATATCGATTAATGGCCTATCGACAGCGTTTGTGGAACGAGAGAACAGCTGATGCACAGCTCAGGACTATATTGCCGACAATTATTTCGCTAGTGTCGATTGAAATAATGGAAGAAAAAATTGTGCGCAAAGCCAAAAAGTGAGATGAAACTGTTTTTGCAACAATATATGCCGCCACCAACACAATTACTTCATCGTCAGAGTTCATTTTATTAATTTTCTTTAAATTAGTTGAACGTTTAAAATTGGCGCTGTTACAAAACACAGCTGATTCGACAGAGTGACCATGCATGTTTTAGGTAAATCGCCACACGTTTTACGTATATGGGCACACTGTTGTATTTATGTTCCATTCACACGAAATAATTAGCGAATTCCTAACATAAAAATTTTGCGGTGCTGGAGACAGGCCTTAAAGAGGTTTTTTTACGGGATATCAGAAACTTTTGAATAAGACATCAGAAATTTTTGAAATTGCAATATTTTTTTACAGTATAGCTTTGTCAATTTTGATTATTGTTTGTACAGCTAAAACAAACTGTCTGGTCCCCTTTACAAACACACATGCCCAGCACAAAAGCTATCAGCACTCTTCAACTCTGGCTGCTATGACACTTATACCTTTTTAAATAAATACCATTATTCCTTTTTAAATAAAAAGTAAACGTTGAAGGTATGCCTAAGAGCCCTTCGAAATACCTTTTCAACGATATATAGATCGCATCTGTAGCTTCTATCGTTTGGATGCTATGAGGGTTTCAATTTTAGCGGTTTTTTAGCGATTTCCCGCTAAACTAGCGATTTTTCGAAAAAGCCGTAGAACAAACGATTCTATATTTTTGATTATAAAATGATTTATCTGCCGCAAAAAGAATTCATCACTTGCAAGCAGTTTATTTCCGCATTACGCTGCAAGCAGTGTACATACTGCATATGTACATGCAATAGTGTAAAGGTAAAAGGTATATTCAGTTAATAGGTAATATCTTGTCCAAACGAATTTTGACAGATATGTGTTATATGTCAAAAAACGCGGAATAAAATTTCCTATAACATATTTTAATGTGATTTCATGTGTAGATTTTTCTTAAATCGCCAAAATGTGGAAAAGTACCTTTTTTCACCTGTAGCTGCTTACCTTTTCACTTGAACAAAAAGCTTTGAAGGTTTGCCTAAAAGCCCTTTGAAATACCTTTGCAACGATATATAGATCGCGTCTGTAGCTTCAATCGTTAAAATAGCAAAAAATTAAAAAAAAAATTCAGAAAGGCTCCAACGGCCCCATTTGCTCCAATCATTTAAATTTTGCCCTCCCACTTACACCTGTTTATCTCACGAACCAGGTGAGTTTTCAAAAGTCTTAGTATGCACATTTGTAAGTTAAGTTGATACCTTTCGATCGGTATATAACTCGACCTGATCGGACAGTCATAGCAAATTTTCCATTCTTCCTGTGTATATATGCTAGTCGCCTTCGCACCCTTCGTGCTGCTTTCGTCACTAGCGCGGACTGCCGTCCGCAGTGATTAAGAAATGCCTTTCACAATTATATTTTGTGTTCGTCAATTATATTTTTTTGCATAGTAAACATTGCAATTCACATCTAAAATTTCGGCAAAAAAAACTTTTGCCCCAGACATTTTACCAACCCGTGAAATAAAAAAAATGAAATGAAAAAATCAAATGCTTCACAACGAAGTAGTTTTTCTTTTGCAGTGCACACCAAACGAAAAGACAACAACAAAATACATTCGATTAGCCACAGCAAAACGACGCAATACAATTGTTTTTGTTTTGCCAGCAACGAAGGTCGACGGAAAGCGGACAGTGAAAAGTTTGTTCTTGTTTTGCCAGCAACGAAAGTTGACCGAAAGCGTAATGTGCGAAATTTGTTTGTGTAATTTTTTAATGTGCACCAGAAGCTTACCAATGTGTATTCTGACACGCTTCCCATATCCTATGTGTAAGACAATAACAAATGTGCTCTGTGTGCATAGGCGCTGGGCATCCCTGCCATAGAGTATATATATTCTTCATCAGCATCAACAGCCGAGTTGATTGAGCCATGTCCGTCTGTCTGTCCGTCTGTCCATCCGTCTGTTTGAACTCGTCGATCTCAGAAACTATAATAGCTAGAGACATGAAATTTCGTAAGTAGGTTGCTGAATACCGGACGCAGATCAAGTTTATTTTTGTATTTGGATCGGACCACTATATACATAGCTGCCATAGGAACGATCAGTCGAAAATCAAGTCTGAGTATGAAAAACTTTTTTAATTGTTTAAGATATCTCAACCAAACTGACAGAATATGCATACGGGATGGTCATAGACATCCTCACAAAATTCTGTTAAAATTGGACTAATATATCATATAGCTGTCATAGGAACGATCAGTCGAAAATCAAGTCTTAGTATGAACAACTTTTTTGTTGTTTGAGATATCTCAACCAAACTGACAGAATATGCATACGGGATGGTTCTAGACATTCTGATTAAATTTAGTTGAAATCAGGCTACTATATCATATAGCTGCCACAGGAACGATCAGTCGAAAATCAAGTCTTAGTGTGAACAACTTTTTTGTTATTTAATAGCCTTTCCTCACTGAAACTAAATTTCAGCATTTTAGCATTTTCGGAGCAAATGTAACATTTCACCCTATACATTTCATATGGGATCTAGTGGTGGGAAAATAGTACATTTCTGAGAAATGTAACTGCATTTTGATCGAAAATTTTCGATTTTTAGTATTTATTTTGGTATTTTCTTTAAAAATCGACCAAGTGTAATCCCTAAATGTCAAACCACAACAATAACTGAAGTGTACAATGGCAAACGGTAAGAAATTTATATTATTTTATTTTTTCAATTTAAGTAACTATGTGTTAGTACAATTAATTGCAGCAAAAGAAGGCAAGAAAGGACGAGTGTGGTCGACGGAAGCCACCAACCATCTGCTGGAGTTGTGGGAAGAAAATGTAGATGGACTTCGCGGAATCCGCAAAAATTCGCACATTTACCGCGAAATGGCCGCAAAGCTAAAAATAACGGGAGTTACGAGCAAAGACGTAAAGTCAAAAATAGACAACTTGACACGGAAATACAGGTATGATGATTTCAATCATCTATAAACAAATACAATATTGCAATTACAGAGCGGAAAGGGACAAAATCGGACCAAGTGGCGGCGCTCCATCCGTCTGGGAGCTTAATACCCAAATCGATCGAATATTATCAACATCCCGTGTTGTTAATTTCGAGGACGAAGTCGTGGAAAGTTATGGTATGAATAATTAATTATTTATTGAATTATTTCTTAAATATTTTTTATTATCAGATTTTTCATCATTATTTCAAGAGGAGACATGCTATTCATTAGATTCGCAGAATTCAACTTCAGCTTCTTCATCTTCCTTTGCATCATCTATGCGCCAACGTCGAAATTCAGAAAAGATAAATGACGACTTAAGGACGGACGCGATCGTTAAAATGGCTGACGAAATGGCAAAGATGACCCAAGAAATGAAGAGCTTCCATAGAGAGGTTCTTGAAATAATGCGTGAAAAAAATAAATAAAGACCATCACTTATAATATAATAAAAATGTTTAACAGTTTTTATTTTTATGATTTTTATTATAGTACATTACTAAGAGAAATAATTGCTGATTGCGCTTCGAATATTTTCAGCATCATTATTTGTGTTTCCGAGCTCATTTGATTCGTCTGGTTGTTCTCGTTGAACAAATATTTCTGTCTGCGAATTACTCCCGAATGAACAATTATGTTCATTGAACATATTATGCAAAATACAACACGCTATAATGATGAATTTGTTGTTTTCAGGCGAACCTTTTAGACCTTTGCCAATGCGACGAAACCTCGCCTTTAAATGCCCAAATGCATTTTCAACAACACGTCTAATCTTTGACAAGTTGTAGTTAAAAACACGCCGCTCCGGTGATGCGTCCACAGAAAATGGATAGGCCTTCATAACATTTCAAGTAAATTTGAATGCCGAATCTCCCAAGATCACAACGGGAACACTTACTCCACTTATAATCTTTGAGTTCTCCTCGAATAGCGAAGATGCCTCAACTAATTGTTTCAGCTTAGATTTTTCGTACAGTTGACTGTCGTGAACTCGCCCAGGAGCACTGACATTTATGTAGATGAATCTATACCTATGGAAAGCTTAAGAGGGTTCATAAATTATATATTTGCTCATTACATACCGATAGTCAACTAAAGCAAAAAGCACAGTTGAATACCATTTTTTAAATTTGTGGTAATCAACTTTATTTTTTGCAGGTGGCTTCACCTCGATGTGGCAGCCATCTGAAAGAAACGTAGGACACATAATTTACTGAATTATATTATGTAAGAGACTTGGCTCACCCATTGCACCAAAACACTGTGGGAATCCCAGCTTTTCAAAGCCCGCTACACTCTCAGAAACTTTGTCTTGAGTCATAAAGTTTGATGGCAAAAATTCATTTGATAACTCTCGCACAACCTCTCGGCAGAATTCATTTAAAATTGATCCGACCATTGTCTTCGAAATGCCGAAGCTGATGCCAATGGATCGGTATTCGGATGATGAGCCCAACGTAAACAACGCAACGGCAATTCTTTTTTCCAGTGGAATGGCCAGCCGAAATGGGGTGTCCTTCCTTGCCAGGCGCGGGAGTCGAGACATTAGAATATTAAAAACACTTCTCTCGCAACGAAAATTCCCTTTGAAGAATTCCGCGGAGTTTTGAGGCACCTCCTTCTCCCAAAAGATACCAAATCGTTTCTAAACATATTAAGTTTGGTTTTCTTTTAATATTTGGAAGCCATTAAAGGAAAAATTAAGGACTTACGTAGGTCCAGGTTCTACGCAATCGTTTCCTTCGATTTCTTCTTAGACTCGAAACGGATGCGACCAGCTTACATATTCTTCCCATTGAATTATAAAGATTTTGATCTAATTCTAATAGCGAAATTAGCTCAACAGCGTTCATTTTTTTTCGTATTTTGTTTTTGATGTAAGCTGTCACAAATATTTTGTAAATGCTAAATGCAAATGCTATGCTATGAGGACAGGCAGTTACATACTTATCGATAGCACCGATATTTTTATAAAATGTACATAAGTGAGGAAAGGCTATAAGATATATCAACCAAACTGACAGAATATGCATACGGGATGGTCCTAGACATCCTGACCAAATTTAGTTGATATCAGGCAACTATATCATATATCTGCCATAGGAACGATATGGAAAACTTTTTTGTTGTTTGAGATATCTCAACCAAACTGACAGAATATGCATACGAAATAGTCCTAGACATCCTGACCAAATTTAGTTGAAATCAGGCTACTATATCATATAGCTTCCATAGGAACGATCAGTCGAAAATTAATGTACATTTTATAAAAATATCGGAGCTATCGATAAGTATGCAACTGTCTGTCCTCATAGCAAAGCATTTGCATTTAGCATTTACAAAACATTTGTGTTTTGTTTACAAATTCATTTGACAACTGAAATTAAAAAATACGAGAAAACAAATGGAAGGATTTCAAGAAAATTTCGCTGCTTAGAACAGAATCTCTGAGGTTTAGGAGATCATCAAACTTTTCCGGACTGGCAAACCATTCAGATAAACCATTCCAAAGGGAACCCAAAGTGAAAACACCATTTCAACGAGCTCTCATTGAAATCGTCTGTGGATTAACGAAAATTGAAGACAGTGTACTTATAGCGTCAGCGCAACTACAGCAAGAGTCAGGGATTCTTAGATTTTGATAAATGATTGTTGGTGAAAACATATTGTAGCGCCCTTATCAGAAACTTCTTGTACAATTCAATGACTGTGCTTAGAACAGAATCTCTGAGGTTTAGGAGATCATTCATCTTTTCCGGACTGGCAAACCATTCAGATAAACCATTCCAAAGGGAACCCAAAGTGAAAACACCATTTCAACGAGCTCTCATTAAAATCGTCTGTGGATGAACGAAAATTGAAGACAGTGTACTTATAGCGTCAGCGCAACTACAGCAAGAGTCAGGGATCCTTAGATTCTGATAAATGATTGTTGGTGAAAACATATTGTAGCGCCCTTATCAGAAACTTCTTGTACAATTCAATGGATACTAAAAAATATTAGAATATTTACCAATAAGCACTACTTTTATATTTACTCTTTTAAGTTTACTTTAATAAGGAACTATAACGAATTAATAATGATTGTTGCGACCGACAATGTGTTATGTTGACTCATGTAGCCATAAGGGTCAGTCTTTGACTTCTTTTGTTGCTAAATGCGGCATTTTATCATTACAAAATTCTTCATTAAATTAAAAATACAGTACAGTTTTTTACAGTTCGAAATTTTGCGCCAAAAGTTGAGAAATTCAGTGATAGTACTTTCTCAATTTAAAAAAAAACTCCAAACATCGATTGAATTCCGATGAGTATCGAATTTTTTTTTGAAAATGTAGTTACATTCCTCAGAAATGTACTATTCCCCCACCACTAGTTCCCATATGAAATGTATAGAAAAGAAGTAGCATTTGCTTCGAAAATGCTAAAATGCTGAAATGTAGTTTCAGTGAGGAAAGGCTATAAGTCTCAGGAAGAACAACTTTTTTGTTGTTTGAAATATCTCAACCAAACTGACACAATTGGCATACGGGATGGTCCTTGGCATCACTAAATTTAGTTGAACTCGGACTACTATATCGTTCACCGGCGTAAAATATTTATGTTTTATATGCTTTCAAATTACTAATTATTACTACTAATTACTAATTATATTACTAATTATATTATAACTAATATTCTTTTTTATGGAGACTGGCACAGGGTATCTTACAGTCGAGCAAACTGGACTGTAGCCGGGGGCGGAGCCCCCTGGTTTTTTTGTATGGGACCATCTTATACGAGTATTTATATTCTATCAGTTTGGTTGAAATATCTCAAACAGCAAAAAAGTTTTTCATACTGGAATAATAGTCATTTAGGGCAAGGCGGATTTATACCTGGTGATGTATTCGCTCGACGTGCCCTCTTTTTCGGGGCGGAAACGTCATTACGAAAGCAAACATCGTAGTAAGCGGTTGTATTAAATTCTCTAAAAAATGTCCCTTGTGTGAAAAATACATATGCCGCTCGAACGCAAGTCGTTTGGTTTGTGTTTCCAGAGATATGAAAAAGAGACAAATAAATGCAACAGGAACTGTGGAAGCATGCACCGGTGAGCAGCTTCCACAAAGAGAGCAACAGGGATAACAGCGTCGATGCTGACGGCTAACAGGAGCTTAACAAATATCCATAATCACAATTAATTAATTGGTTACCTACGGGTCATTACAGGAACAACAAGACAAACATGCCATTGCATTTTATTTTCATTTTATATATTGCACAGCGCACAAAACGAAAATGAGTGAAGTGTATAGAAAACAAAACAAAACAATTTTTCTATATATCTATCTCTGTCGTCTCTCTCACGTCAGACTCATTTTGACAATTCCGCCCCGAGAGAGAGCGAATTCATCACCAGGTATAAATCCACCTTGATTTAGGGTATTCAGAAACTATGATATTTGTGTTATGTAGCTGTAGCTAGTGAGTGACCTTTTTAAGTTTCTGTTATCGTATTCATGATAAATCCCCAGTTCAATGAGTTTAATTTCAATGAACAGCTGTTTTGTAAGGGCCTAGTCATTCAATCGATGCTTAAATCAGGTTATAACTTTATTAGCTGTTGTTGGATTTCAATGCTAGACGGCTTAATTTAAAGTGTATGCTTTTCACTGATATTTGATTAAAAAGAAAAATTCAATTTTGTTTACAGCAAATAAATTAGCGAATTTTCCGTTTAATGCTTGGGAATAATTTCTGCACACATTTTCTGGCTACTCTCGCAGCATATTTTTCAAAGGCAATCAGCATTGATTTCTAATTTGTCCGCGATTCTACTAGTCCTATTTCGATTTACCTTTAACAATTGCCCAATATCTTTTGACGAGGTCGGTTCGATGCTTTGATGCCAGTTTGAATGGGCCACCGGACTCCGACTGGGGAGGTAGATATGGTGTCCCTCTATACGGATATAAAATAATACCGGTACCAACCTCAGCGCAGAAGCCGTTAATTACGTTTGAGTTTTACTTTTAAGCGAGACTGGCAACTCATTTACAATGACCATTTTTGAAGTTTTGTCATCAATACGCACGAATAATGTATTACCATACCCCAGGGCATGTTTGGTGTGATATACTTTTTTCTGTGTGTTTGTTGTCATTACAACATATAACACTGTAGCTAGTGAGTGACCTTTTTTAGTTTCTGTTGTCGTATTTATGATATCATTGAGTTAAAGTTCAATGAACAGCTGTTCTGTACAAAGCAAGCATTCTCTTTATTTCGTTAACGCTCATGCGTTTGGTGTCACCGTCTTTTACTCTTGTTTTTTTTAATGATTTTGCCACTGTAAAAAATCAATTTAATATTTAAAAATAATTTTTATCTCTATATTTAAATTTAAAATCTGTCCAAGAACCAATCACTAAAATTGTAATTTGTGTGATTCGAACCCTAGTTATTTAACTGAAAATTCGAATTCTGACAGGTCGGCGACTTTATCCGTAGAGCCACAGGACCAAGATAAATGATTTACTCTTACAATTAATACCAATACCAACCTCAGTGTGACCTTATTTCGTTTGATACTTTTAACAGTCTGGCAACCTTTCTCCTTTTGAAATTTTGTCTCAATACGACGAATTTTGTATACATACCCCAGGGCATTTTTGGTGTGATATACTTTTTTCTGTGTGTTTGTTGTCATTACAACATAAAACACTTTGCCACATAACACAAATATTAGAATTTCTGAATACCCTAATTATATTATTAGTTGAACAGAATATAACCTATATTTGTAAACATCATGTTAAGTAACCATGTTAATGTTAAGCTAACAATGTTAATAGTTATCTAAGATTATCGATAGAAAAAATATCATCGCGGGTTGGCAGAAATGACGAGAAAGAATAAAGCGTCTCTTCTTATACTTTTTATATACTTTCTTATACTTCTTACATGGTGTCAGAAATAAAACACTCATTATCATAATGTCTTCGATTGAGCGTGCGTTACCAGAACTGGTATGTTTAGATTTGGCTAACGAATGGACAAAATGGAAAACTACATTTCTTATGTACCTAATGGCAAGTGACAAGGATATGGACAGCGAACCAAAGAAAATAGCAACATTTCTGTGGCTAGCTGGAGTAAAAGTCATGGAAATTTACAATACTCTGTTTTCTAATGACGGATCTTCAAGTGGCATGGTGGGAGTCGTGGCAAGGGCAACAGCAACGAGTCCACCAGCAGCGAGTCCATCAATACCAGATAAAAAGGCTGCTGCCGATTCTGAGGCTTCAACGTCGGCCGCCGCTATGAAAGCATTGATATCATTAGGAAATCTAACAGCAGCTCGTACATTGGAAGTTGTGATAGCAGCGTTCGACGATTATTGTGTTCCATACAAGAATCTTATGATGGAATCGTTTAAATTTCATAATATAGTGCAAGGTAATGCGCAGCCATTTACAGAGTTGGAAACAAATCTAAGAAAACAAATGCAGCGTTGCGAGTTCAGATGTGAATGTGGAAAGTCGTATGAAAATCGAATGCTTTTCGATCGGATAATTATTGAAGTAAATGATAAGAAGCTGCAACTTAAGTTGCTAGATACTAAGAAGAAAACAATTGGAGAACTTCTCATTGAATGTAAAATATTTGAGGCAGCATCTACTAATAAAAGTTTATTGGTAAGGAATGCTGAAGCGGCGCAGAATATCAGCGTTATCAACAACACGCCAAAGGCAACAACAGCAGAAAATACAATCATTCGTCGTTGTTTCAATTGTGGAGCTGTGTTTGGATCGGATCATCTATGTTTGTGGAAAGAAAGTTAAGGCACTTTTCACTTTGAACAAAATTGAGTTTATTTCACTAAAACGCACTTCGTGTGCTGTGGCGGTAACTATGTATGTAAAATACAAAGCAAGTAGAAAACACTTCTGGAGCATAGCATGTATGTAACGAGAGTGAATTAAAAACAAATACATATGTATCTATGTTAATTTACAACGAAAGAGAGAGAGAGTTACAACTCTCACAACATACTTGTATAGTTGTAAGTGGAATTAAATGAAACAGAATTCATGGTTCTCCGCAAATTGTTGATCGTGACGGACCATGAATTCTGGCATCAACATCCTCCCCCCCTTGCAATATATTGCAAAGGCAATCACTGGCTGCATGTTCCAGACAAAATCCAATCAAAAACGGTATTCTGAGCCATCGGTCGACCGGGCACACTCGGTATAACACCGGTTAGAATGATGTGGGAGTACACATCGGCTCCGAGCGCCAAGCGAATAGTGGAGGGATGATTCCAATGACTGTCGGCCAAAACGATGCTCTTGAATTGGTCTGCATCAGTGGAGATGGTGCGCAGTGGAGTGCGACATTCAAGCTTGGGGTCGAGTTGGAGGAGGATTTCCCGGCGGAAGTCCGTTACCGGTGATCGGAGGATCACCGCGCAGACACCCTCCGCACCCAACGGGTGACGGATAGCCCGTAGGCCGTTGCCAAAGATGTGGCGATGCGGCTGGTGGGGCTGCACGGGTCGATCAGGGCGCGGATATCGTACCGTTTTAATCCGACCTCAAGCTTCACCAGAGCCGTCGGCAGGACGCTCACCGTGTTGTGCTGCACCAGTGACGTCAATGACGTGCGGATAGGATGGGAGGAGACTGCGGCGATTGCTGAGGGGCGGTTGCAGACGGAGACGTTCGTCGACCTGCTGCTCGTTCCGGCCCCCTGGATGGCCGAATTTCTTTGATGTGGAGGAGAGTATGGTGATCCTTGTTGCAGACCTTGCATCTGCCAGCGCTGCGGCAGGATCGCCCCGAGTGTTGATGCGCGAGACAGTTGGGGCAGTACTTATTAATAAGCACTGCTCGGAGGCGCTTCTCGGCTGTGAGTCGCAAGAAGCGCTGGCATTTCCGCAGCGCATGCACTCCTCGGCACACTCGACAACGGAAAGAGTCGACACCGATGGGACGGTCGTGCTGGGTGGTCTTGCGAGATGGTATTTTGATCTACAAGAAAGAAAAAAGAAAAATTGGAGTATTTGCATACTTTGAGCATTGACAGATAACATGGAGTGGATTGGACAACACAGGACAACTTTTCTGGACAAGATAAGGAGTCATTGGACGCGGAAGGCTCAGGAATGCTGTCTTCGATTGGAAGTAGGATTAGCTTTGTAATTGGCCTACGGATGGTGCCACGAGATGTGAGCACATCTACCACGCAAACCTTGTCGTCACTGCCAGGAACGGTCAGAGTGATTCGACCAAGGCGCCACTCGTTGGTCGGCAGGTTGTCTTCCTTAACGACGACCATGTCACCGACTCGTAAGTTTGGTTCAGGAGATTGCCATTTGGTTCGTTTATGGAGCTCTTTGAGGTACTCATCCTTCCAACGAAAACAAAATTGTTGGTGGAGAGCCTTCAAGCGTTGCCAGCGATTCAGGATAGAAGTGGCCTTTTCATGGATTTCTGGTTCGAATGCAGAAATGAGGGGGCCACCTTCTAGGAAATGGCCCGGAGTCAAGGCCAGTAGGTCCGTAGGATCTTCGGAAATCGGAGAAATTGGCCATGAGTTAAGACAGGCTTCAATCTTGGCCAAGAGCGTTGAGAGCTCTTCGAAGGTGTACTTGAAAGTGGAGGTGGCCTTATAGAATAGAGATTTGAAACTTTTCACCCCAGCTTCCCATAGGCCTCCCATATGTGGAGCACCTGGTGAATTGAAGTGCCAGGAGAGTTTTTGTTGGGCGTGTTTCGCAATAACGCCAGTCCTTATCGCTTCCAGGAGGTCGCGCGATAGCGTTTTCTCTGCCCCGACGAAGGTTTTTCCATTGTCCGAGTGCATCTGTTGTGGACAGCCTCGTCGCGCGACAAATCGAAAGAAGGCCGCCAGAAATTTCTCAGTAGTGAGATCCGAAGTCGCTTCCAGATGAATTGCCCTTGTGGTAAAGCACACAAATACACACACGTAACCCTTCGTGATCAGGCATGCTCGGCCGGTGTAAATTTTGACATCGAAAGGTCCAGCGAAGTCCAGGGTCTTGAAAAGGATGACCGGATTTGCTGCTTCTGAGTTAAGCTTTTATATTCGCATGAGTAATCCCGACGCTGCGCAAGAATGATCATCAGCTCCTGAGCTTCGGACAACTCACTGGAACTGAGTTCTGTTGGACATGGGTTGGAAAGTTTTTTGCATCCCTTAATAAAACGCCGCATATAGGCGACAACGCGAAGCGCTTTGTGGAATTCAGAAAAGCGGCTGAGGAAATCGAACGTAGGAGGCAGTTTTGCTACATTGCATTTAATAGTGCGTTGCTCTAGCGCAGTATCTGGAATAGGAACAGTTGATATGGGCCATTGATGTTGAGGAAGGTGGAGCCATTCTGGCCCGTGCCACCACAGAGAATTATGCACCATATCTTGCGACCGGACTCCTCTGCTCGCTAGATCTGCCGGATTGTGCTCCGATCGAACATGCGACCATTCGGCAGGATCGCTGACTTGCATAATTTTTGCCACTCTGTTGGCAACGAAAGCCGTCCACTTGCAGGGTGGCTTATTCAGCCAGGACAACACAATCGTGGAATCTGTCCAGTAGAATAATTTGAAGTCGCGGACTGGCAATTTGTGGAGGAGAGCTGAGGATAATTCAGCCAAGAGGACGGCCCCGCAAAGCTCTAACCGAGGCACCGACAGGGATTTAACCGGAGCCACCCTCGTCTTGGCAGTAAGGAGATGGGTGGTAACTTCGGTTGCCGTTTCAACTCGGACATAAATTGCTGCACCGTACGCACGCTCTGACGCATTGCAGAAACCATGGTATTGCAGCTTCCTTTGTGGATGGATTTGCAACCATCTTGGAATGCGGATTTCCCTTAAAGCAGGATAGCTTTCAAGGTATTCCTGCCACTTTCTAGTGAGATCTGGTGGCAGTTGCTGATCCCATTCTTGTTGCTTGAGCCAGATTTCTTGCATAAAAATCTTAGCCCGAATGACGAAGGGAGCTAGCCAACCGGCTGGGTCGAACAATTTCGAGATTTGGGATAGAGTCTCCCGCTTCGTATATGACTCGTGAAAGGTGACTTCAGAAAGCATGAAGTAGAATTCATCGCTGCGCGCTTGCCATCGCATACCCAAGGCCTTCGCTGCACTTGAAGCCTCGATCTCCAGAAAGTCTTCACGTAGCAGATGCTCCTTAGGGATGTCTTGAAGGACCTCCTACGCGCTCGATGTCCATTTTCTGAGCGGAAATCCAGCGCTGTCCAAGGACTTTTGCAGTTCCGCAATGGTTGTAACGGATTCCTTCTTCGTGTTTGTCCCGGCGAGGATATCATCTACGTACATGGATTCGGATATGACCTTGCTTGCAAGAGGATACTGCGAGCGTACGTCCTCCGCGAGTTGCTGAAGTACCCTGAGCGCCAGGAATGGGGCACAGTTTACTCCGAAGGTGACAGTGTTAAGCTCGAAATCACCAATCGCGCCATCGGCTTTTCGAAAAAGTATTCGCTGGAACGGAGTGTGCCTAGGGTCCACTAGAATTTGACGATACATCTTCGTGATATCAGCGTTGAACACGTATTGATAATATCGCCACTTAAGGATCTGCATAGTAAGATCAG
>JBAMBJ010001336.1:0-71936 GCA_037043495.1 Drosophila recens | reverse complement strand
AGACTACTTGCGTTGGCCAACGTTCCGCGATCTTTTCTCTGCAATTTATCAACAATCCAAGTTGACCCGGTTGAGAAATTTGCACAATTCAACTCCAAGACTGATAGTCGCAAAATTTACAAACAATGGTTTTTGCGATTGCGTGAATACAATTTCAGAACGCCTCGACAACAAGAGCTGCTGGTTACTAGTCGTTTAAAATCTCTTTTCAATTTCCATCCCCGGCTGGGTCATCTAATTTCGGTGCGCAAATCATGATCTTCAAAGCACCATCCAACGACGTTCGACGACGAAAAGCACATTCCGAAATTGATGACGTCTCGTTCGCAGATTGCATTTTGGGTTTTCCTTTTTGTTGTCAAAAGTTCCAAAGCTAACGCTTTCCCTATGGGAACAATCGCCGTCGAACAGTCCCAGTTTCAGCTAACGAGCGCTAGTCCACGCCGACAGCTGAAGATGGTCTACCTCCACTCACAGGCACTCCGTTTCCTACATCCAGAAATAAACAAGCCCTCAAGAGGGTAAATTGCTCGAAACTAGCATAAGACCCCGCGATTTATGTTCCAAGAAGGTTCGGCAGTTCCTCGAGCCTGTTAACGAAATTTACAGGCGTTAAGCAAAAAAACTCCGCTTGCTCACGTAGCGCTACCAATTACGGGAGTGTACTAGCGCGCACACATGCAAAAGGCCACAATTCCCACTCATCGAGATGTCGGGCCGTCCTCCCATTTCCCGACTCCAAACTCCGACTACTTTCTGCGGCAAATGTACAAATCCCAGCTAACTTGGCATTCGGCACGGCAACAATGAACGGACGTGTACACCGCTCGCGCCCTAATCGATTCAGGTTTCCGAGCGATTATTTCAACTGATGTTCTCGCCGCAAATTGTCTCCGGGCTTAACCAAACAGTTGCTTCAAGCGCAAAAGTTATGCCAATTTCTATTGGCGCGCTCCTACAGTTACAGCATCGGCATTCGTTCGTTCGGCAGGAACCTGCCATCAATATCTACCCCACGAAGTCATTAAGAGACCCCAGTTATTGAGCTACCGATCCCACCTCTATCAGAGTTCGCAAACCATTGACGGCGGATAATTCGTCTCGTCTCTCCTAGCGTCTCACCCAAAATACCTGCGGCCGTTTCGGACAAGAAACCGTCTCTGATTCTCATTAGGCCCACCAGCATCTGTCTGCCTCATCCTTCTCTATCAGAATTCGGCCATGGATCAATTTGAATTTTGGAGGTGGAGATGTTTCAGCGAAGCCGGCTACGGTATTCCAATTTCAATTAAACGACTGTATGGAACGAGCGCGGCAGAGCGCGTGGTGACTTTCCCATAAAATCTACGACATCGACCTACAATTGTCAATGAATTCGCACAATTTTGCACGAGAATATCCAAAAACGCCATTCTAAAGGAGCACACAGTTGTATTGCTCCTTTAGAATGGCGTTTTTGGATAAGCGATTCTCGTTTTTAAGGAATTGTGCCAGTGCAATTGACCTTGAGTGACCTAGATCGATGTCATTCGGATTTTGGAATGGAAGAGTCACCACATATCTGCCACACTCGTTCCGTACAGTCGTTTGAACAAAATTAGACTCACAGACGGAATCGGTTTCCTTGACCAGCTTCGCTGAAACATCCTCCACCTCCCAAAATTTAGAAATCAGATGATCAAGCTTCGTCCCTTCCATGGCCGAAATTCTGGTCGAGAAGGACGAAACGGACTTAGGCACAATCTTTGAGAGTGGGCCTGTGAGAATCCAGCAAAAGACGGTTTCTTGTCCAAGGAGCGAGCCGCAAATGTTTGGGTGAGACCCGCTTAGGAGGACAGACGGAAGGATATCCGCGCCGATCAGCAAATCAATTTGCGAACTCTGATAGAAGGTGGGATCAGCCAGCTCAATAGCTGGGAGGTCTCTTAATGAGCTTCGTGGAATAGATATTGATGGCAGGTTCCCTGCCAGATGAGGACGAACGAATGCCGATGCGTCGATATGTAGCCTTGGCTTTGTAGGAGCACTTATAGTAAAGTGGCATAACTTTTGCGCTTGGGCAGCAACTGTTTGGTTAAGCCCGGAGACTTGAGCTTGCACGGATTGGAAAGGCAGCTTTATCAGTTGAAATAATCGCTCAGAGATGAACGTAGCCTCTTAGCCTGAATCGATTAGGGCACGAGCGGTGTACGTGGATCCTCGATGGCACACGTTCATGATTGCCGTGCCGAGAAGGACACTCTGCTCGTTAGCGGCAAAATAAGTTTGTACATTTGCCGCAGAAGGGATAGTAGTGGACTGTATATCGGAGTTTGAAATGGAGTCGGAATGGGAGGACGTTGTCGGACCGACATCGCCTCGATGAAGTAGGGTGTTGTGGCGACCTTTGCACGTAAAGCAATTGTGCGCACTAGTACACTCCCGTAATTGGTGCCCCCTTGCAAAACAATTCAAGCAGAGTTTTTTCTGCTTTATGTAAATTTCGTTAACAGGCATCTGAAGGAACCGAGGGCACAGCCGGACAGGATGGTTTTCTTTGGAACATAAATCGCAAGTCTTGCTCTTTGGATTTACTTGCGCTTCGAACGAATTTACCCTCTTAGGGGCTTGATTATTTCTGGATGTAGAAACGGAGGAGTTATGTGAAGTGGAAGTAGGTTTCACATCTTCAATAGCTTCGAGCGTGAGATAGCGCTCGTTAAGGAACGCGCTTAAATCGTGCCAAGCTGGAATGTCGGATTTGTTCGACAACGATTGTTCCCATAGGGAAAGCGTTAGCTTTGGTAGCTTTGACGAACAAAGGAAAACTAAAATGCAATCTGCGAACGGAGACGTCGTATCAATTTCGGAATGGTCTAGCGCCGTCAGGCATCGTTGGATGGTGCTTTGAAGATCCTTGATTGCCGCACCAGATTCGTTGTTAACCGGGGATAGGTTGAAAAGGATTTTAAGCTGACTAGTAACCAGCAGCCTCTTGTTTTCGAAACGTTCGCAAAGTGCTGTCCACGCAATCGCAAAGCCATTGTTTGTAAGCGGAAATTTTGCGACTATCTCGTTGGCTTCACCTGCGGTCTTGGAGTTGAGATGATACAATTTCTCAACCGGGGTCAACCTTGGATTGTTAATATAAATTGCAGAAAAAAGATCGCGGAACGTTGGCCAACGCAAGTAGTCTCCGTGAAACACCTCCGTATTACACGGAGGGAGACGACAGCCCCCGGAGAAGGGCAAAGGAGCGGGTATTTCAACACTTTCGGACACAGACGCAGCTTTAATTTGACCCTTCAGGCGCGAAAGACACTTCTCGTATACAGTGTAGCAGTGATCATACTTTGCCTCTATGGCAGTCATATCTTCACTGCTTCCTTCTTGTCAGTGACGTCAATGACGTGCGGATAGGATGGGGGGGAGACTGCGGCGATTGCTCAGGGGCGGTTGGAGACCGCGGACAAGACCTGCTGCTCGTTCCGGCCTCCTGGATGGCCGAATTTCCTTGATGTGGAGGAGAGTGTGGTGGTCCTTGTTGCAGACCTTGCATCTGCCAGCGCTGCGGCAGGATTGCCCCGAGTGTTGATGCGCGAGACAGTTGGGGCAGTACTTATTAATAAGCACTGCTCGGAGGCGCTTCTCGGCTGTGAGTCGCAGGAAGCGCTGGCATTTCCGCAGCGCATGCACTCCTCGGCACACCCGACAACGGAAGGAGTCAACACCGATGGGACGGTCGTGCTGGGTGGTCTTGCGAGATGGTATTTTGAGCTACAAGAAAGGAAAAAAGAAGAAAAAATTGAAGTATTTGCATACATTGGGCATTGACACATAACATGAAGTGGATTGGACAGCACAGGACAACTCTTCTTGGCAGGATAAGGAGTCAATTATGTGAGTCGTTGGACGCGGATGGCTCAGGAATGCTGTCTTCGATTGGAAGTAGGATTAGCTTTGTAATTGGCCTACGGATGGTGCCACGAGATGTGAGCACATCTACCACGCGGACCTTGTCGTCACTGCCAGGAACGGTCAGAGTGATTCGACCAAGGCGCCACTCGTTGGTCGGCAGGTTGTCTTCCTTAACGACGACCATGTCACCTCTTTGAATATCGAACTCTTTGAGTATCGCCTCGACTCTCTCTCTGCAATCTCGGTCAGCGGGTAAAGAACAAGCGACGATTCAGTGTGCGGCTAGTGCAAAACGACCCTGCTCCTCCTGCTGTGGCTTCGATGTAAACTGTACCTTGGTGACAGTGCTACGCCTTGATGGTTCCCCTCGACTGGTCTGTGTTCATGTGCCTTTCGGCATTTCCTATTATTATTCCTAACGATTTTGGCACTGATGGGGCTTTAAGCCATAAATGATGGAATTCCCTCAAATTTCTACAAATTTAGATACCAGCGTCCCTGCTCGGGCGCCATCTGTAAGGATGTTTTCTACGGCTAGGGTATGTCACAGTCTAGCCAGGATCACTCACAGAAAATTTCTTGTAAGTTGCTGGAACTACTGGTAGGGGGGAGTAGTGGTGCTGGTTAGTCGCAAGGCGACAAAAGACCACGTTGCTTGGATCGTTAAGAAAATAACAGAGAAGCCAACTCGGTTCTCCTTGTGTTCTACTGCTACCGCTACGCCGTTCAGGACCGTGACGGGGACTCAATAAGTCCTCTTTTGGTCGGAACAGTGGCGAGAGTTTCTATGATCAACGCCAGGTCGAAACCGTGACGAGGATCCACCTAATCCTCACCTGGTCGGGACCGTGGCAAGGGTTCCTATGATCAACGCCGGGTAGGCACCGTGACGAGGACCCACCTAATCCTCACCGGGTCGGGACCGTGGCAAGAGTCCCTATGATCAACGCCGGGTAGTCACCGTGACGAGGATTCACCTAATCCTCACCTGGTCGAGACCGTGGCAAAGAGTTCCTATGATCACGCCGGGTCGAAACCGTGACGAGGATCCACCTAATCCTCACCTGGTCGAGACCGTGGCAAAGAGTTCCTATGATCAACGCCGGGTCGGAACCGTGACGAGGATCCACCTAATCCTCACCTGGTCGAGACCGTGGCAAAGAGTTCCTATGATCAACGCCGGGTCGGAACCGTGACGAGGATCCACCTAATCCTCACCAGGTCGAGACCGTGGCAAAGAGTTCCTATGATCAACGCCGGGTCGAAACCGTGACGAGGATCCGCCTAATCCTCACCTGGTCGAGTCCGTGGCAAAGAGTTCCTATGATCAACGCCGGGTCGGAACCGTGACGAGGATCTGCCCGCCAACGCACTCTGTACTACCAAGGAAAACCTGAAACACTTTTATCTCACTCGTGGAAAAAGAAAGCAACGATCCGAAATCCCCAAAGCGAATGTTTCCAGGCAAAATACACGTTGGGCTCGAATTTATATATGTATATATTTACACTTTTATTATAGGCGTAGTTTGGTTGCCCGGTTGAAGCAAAAAGTAGTAAGAGAAAAAATATATATATAACAAGTACAAAATGGCTGCTTGGCCGCTTAGATTCAAGTTTTGACTATGCGTGAAAATACAAGGGCTCGCGTGCCTCCGACTTTGTCGCCGCCTATGCCGCACTCTGGGTTTCTTTTCAGAATATAAAACTTGGTTCTTGCACCACGCTCACCTCTGTTGCAATCTCGGTTTGCTCTTCCCTCGTTGCTTGCACTTTATAGTTTTCTTGGTTTTGGGTTTTGTTTGTTTAGTTCCGTGAAAATCTCCGTTGTCTCACACGCGGTTACTTAGTTTTCGAACTCACACGCACGTTGGTTAAACTTTGCTGATCCTCGAAGACTGAAGCTGGCGACAAAATTAATTGCACGCCAAGCCTCTTTTTCGGCAATGTCTCTGCCGACGTCGCTGCCTATGCTCATTAATACGTTGCTTGTCGTAGGTCGGCCGTTTTGCATGCATGCCGCTGTCGCTGCGGGCAGAGGCAGCGCCCTCAGTCGGTCAAACGCCGGCTCGCTCTCTCGTTGCTGCTGCTGGCAGAAGCGGCGCTCTCTGTCGATCAAGCGCCGGCTCGCTCTCTCGTTGCTGCTCTGCTCAGTCGCACTGACCTACTTTCGACGCGTAGATGCTCTCTGTGCATTTTATTGCTGTGTGTGTGTGTATGCGAGAGCTGACCGCCTCGGCTGCGTTCTAACGACGTCATTTCTCTCCCTCTCTGCAGCAATGTTTTGGCCTTTCAAAACATCGATTGAATCGTTGTTTTGACTAGTCGAAATCTATTAACAACAATGGCGGGAAAAAATATGCAGCAAAATAAGAGCCGAATTGATATCTTCGAAAATGAAGAACGCATAAGGTTAATTAAAGACGTGAGAGAGAGGCCATTAATATGGGATTTGACTGATAAATAGCATTTTGATGCGACTTTTATCAAAAGTTCATGGGAAAGTATTGCAGAGGCCGTTTATCCAAAAATAATGGTATTGGTCGCTGCTACTTCACTGATCAAGTGCATTTGGTCCATTTTGTCACTTTGATTATTTGAAATTGTATTTACTTGTTTGTTGTGCACAGCTGACGCAACAGTGTGACCACAGCAGCAAAGGACCAACAATCTCTCTACTTTTTAGTGATTTTTGGTATTATGCTGTCACACTGAATTCTGTAACGCCCGACCTCAAAACATCAAACATTTCGAGCGTCCAAAATGTTTTAAGCTAGAGCGTACTACGCTTAACCATAAAAAAAACCTCTTTACGAGGTAAAAGTCTAGTGACGAAAACATTTTCAAGCCCCAAAATTTCTGATATCCAATTTTGTGACGAATAATATTAAGTTTTACACATAAATTATTTTAAACAAAATTTTGGCACTCGGCACATTGCGCTAAAATGTATCAATTCTTCATACCAAATAAAATTCATTTACTGTTTTGCGCAGTGCCGAATGCAAAAATTTTGTTTGAAATAATTTATGTGTAAAACTTAATATTATTCGTCACAAAATTGGATAACAGAAATTTTGGGGCATGAAAATGTTTTCGTCACTAGACTTTTACCTCGTAAAGAGGTTTTTTTTATGGGATATCAGACATTTTTGAATAAGACATCAGAAATTTTGAAATTGCAATATTTGGTGACAGTATAGCTTTGTCAACTTTGATTATTGTTTGTAATCCCAGCGCAAAAGCTATCAGCACTCTTAAACTCTGGGTGCTAGGACACTTTGCTGCTGCTGTCCTATTCCCATTCTAAGAAAAATGTATATATTCAGCTAACAGGTAATTTCCGCATTACGCTGCAAGCAGTGTCAAAGAGCCCTTCGAAATACCTTTTCAACGATATATAGATCGCATCTGTAGCTTCTATCGTTTGGATGCTATGGGGGTTTCAATTTTAGCGGTTTTTAGCGATTTCCCGCTAAACTAGCGATTTTTCGCAAAAGTCGTAGAGCAAACGGTTCCAGGTTTTTGAACAGGAACAAGTGCTCATTCAAAGTGCCATATCAACGATTTGATCCAAGCAAACAAACTGGCTGCTATGACACTCGTTGCTGCTGCCCTATTCCAATTCAAAGTAAAACGTATATATTCAGTTAATAGGTTATATCTTCCAAACCTATCGGTAAAGTTTTGTGTGTCATATATCAAAAAACGCGAAATTTTACAAACTAAAACATATTGAAATTTAAAAAAAATCGTTAGCGGCGTTTTCTCAAAAACCGCCAAAATGTGGGGGAAAATACTTTATGTCACCTGTAGCAATTTACCTATGTACTTTGGAAAAAAAAATAAAGGTATGCATAACAGCCCTTCAAAATACCTTTTCAACGATATATAGATCGCATCTGTAGCTTTTATCGTTTGACTGCTATAAGGGTTTCAATTTTAGCGGTTTTTAGCGTTTTCCCGCTAAACTAGCTATTTTTCGAAAAAGTCGTAGAACAAACGTTTGTAGATTTTTTAGCAGAAACAAGTCCTCATTCAAACATTTAAGCTAAATCAACGATTTGATCCAAACAAACAGACAAACTGACTTTTCATCTCATATTCGGAAGGCCCCTAAAAAATTCAAAAGTAATTATCTTCCGAACCAGCTGTCCGATTTCGATGATCGAGGTGTCATTCGACGCGTATTTTTGATGAGAATTGTAAAAAATTCAACGAAAATTCAAAAAGGCTCCAACGGCCCCATTAGCTCCAATAATTTAAATTTTTCCCCTCCCACTTATACCTGTTTATCTCATGAACCAGGTGAGATTCCAAAAGTCTTAGTATGCACATTTGTAAGTTAAGTTGATACCTTTCGATCGGTATATAACTCGGTCTGATCGGACAGTCATAGCAAATCTTCCATTCTTCCTGTGTATATATGCTAGTCGCCTTCGCACCCTTCGTGCTGCTTTCGTCACTAGCGCGGACTGCCGTCCGCAGTGATAAAACACAAAATTTTAATAACAATAAATTTATTGATTTTCATTATTTATCGCGTTCAGCGCGGCTGAGCCGATGGCAGATTGCCCTCGGCGTCCAATTGTACCATCCAGCCTGGGGGGCCGCCTGGTGTGCCACCGGCTGCTCTGGGGCCTGGACCAAATTCAGGCGTCCAATGTCCTCAACGCGGACCCATCCTTGCGGGGCCGCTGGTGGCGCCGCTGGTGGTGCCGCTGCTGGTGCCGCTGCTGTTGCCGCTGCTGGCAGGGGCACTCACAGCGGCTAAATGGTAGCGGCCCATATTGGCGCCACCCGCCATATCCGCGGCCGCGTCCACGGCCACGCCCACGGCCACTCCATTCTTGCTGTGGAGCCCACTTCTGAAAATAAAATAGTAATAATTTGTATTAAAATACAATTTATTTGTAAAATTTCTTAAGAATTTTACTTACACGATAACGTCCTTGCTGAAACATTTCTTCGGTTTGTTCTTTCAAATTCAGGGATGACAAACAGGAAAACTTAGTATCGATAGATACTGATATTCAAGCCGACTATCGATACCAATATTGAATGAAATCATCTATCGATATTAGCACGCATATTAATATCGATATTGCAGACTTAATTATTTGCTTTAAATTTGTTTAATTAAAATAAAACAATTAAATAGCTATATAAGAAACATACAATTAGAATACGTTGCAGTAAGACTCGAATAGTTTAATTTATTTGAATAAATGAGATCCCGCATTCTTATTATGCCAAGCGCAAAATCTATCAGCACTCTCAAACTCTGGCTGCTATGACACTTTGTTGCTGCTGTCCTATTCCAATTCAAAGTTAAACGTATATATTCAGTTAATTGGATATATCTTCCAAACCAATCAACAAAACTTCATGCATGATATCAAAAAACGCGAAATTTTACAAGCTCAAACATATTGAAAATTAAAAAGCGGCGTTTTCTTGTAAACCGCCAAAATTTCGAAAAAAAAAATTAACTTATTTCACCTGTAGCTTTTTACCTGTGTACTTTAGAAAAAAAGTTAAATGGTATGCATAACAGCTCTTCAAAATACCTTTTCAACGATATATAGATCACATCTGTATATATTATCGTTTGCATGCTATAATTTTAGTTCATTTGAATCACTGCGGACGGCAGTCCGCGCTAGTGACGAAAGCAGCACGAAGGGTGCGAAGGCGACTAGCATATATACACAGGAAGAATGGAAGATTTGCTATGACTGTCCGATCAGGTCGAGTTATATATTGATCGAAAGGAATCAACCTAACTTACAAATGTGCATACTAAGACTTTTGAAAACTCACCTGGTTCGTGAGATAAACAGGTGTAAGTGTGAGGGGAAAAATTTAAATTATTGGAGCTAATGGGGCCGTTGGAGAATTTTTGAATTTTCGAATTTTTTACAATTCTCATCAAAAATACGCGTCGAATGACACCTCGATCATCGAAATCGGACAGCTGGTTCGGAAGATAATTAATTTTGAATTTTTTAGGGGCCTTCCGAAAATGAGATGAAAAGTCAGTTTGTCTGTTTGTTTGTTTGTTTGTTTGGATCAAATCGTTGATTTAGCTTAAAAGTTTGAATGAGGACTTGTTCCCGATCAAAAATCTAGAAACGTTTGTTTTACGACTTTTTCGAAAAAAAGCTAGTTTAGCGGGAAATCGCTAAAAACCGCTAAAATTAAAACCCTTATAGCAGTCAAACGATAAAAGCTACAGATGCGATCTATATATCGTTGAAAAGGTATTTTGAAGGGCTGTTATGCATACCTTTTAACTTTTTTTCTAAAGTACAGAGGTAAATTGCTACAGGTGACATAAGGTATTTTCCCCACGTTTTGGCGGTTTTTGAGAAAACGCCGCTAACGATTTTTTTTAAATTTCAATATGTTTTAGTTTGTAAAATTTCGCGTTTTTTGATATATGACACAAAAAATTTTACCGATAGGTTTGGAAGATATAACCTATTAACTGAATATATACGTTTTACTTTGAATTGGAATAGGGCAGCAGCAACAAAGTGTCATAGCAGCCAGTTTGATTGTTTGGATAGCTTAAATGTTTGAATGAGGACTTGTTCCTGTTCAAAAATCTAGAAACGTTTGCTCTACGACTTTTGCGAAAAATCGCTAGTTTAGCGGGAAATCGCTAAAAACCGCTAAAATTGAAACCACCATAGCATCCAAACGATAGAAGCTACAGATGCGATCTATATATCGTTGAAAAGGTATTTCGAAGGGCTTTTTGCACTGCTTGCAGCGTAATGCGGAAATTATCTGTTAGCTGAATACATACATTTTACTTAGAATGGGAATAGGATAGCAGCAGCAAAGTGTCATAGCGCCCAAAGTTTAAGAGTGCTGATAGCTTTTGCGCTGGGCATGTGTGTTTGTAAAGGGGACCAGTGTTGCCAGACAATTTGCTTTAGCTTGTACAAACAATAATCAAAGTTGACAAAGCTATACTGTCAAAAAATATTGCAATTTCAAAATTTCTGAGGTCTTATTCAAAAATTTCTGAGATCCCACAAAAAAAACCTCTTTACGAGGTAAACGTCTAGTGACGAAAACATTTTCATGCCCCAAAATTTCTGATATCCAATTTGGTGACGAATAATATTAAGTTTTACATATAAATTATTTTAAGCAAAATTTTTGCATTCGGCACTGCGCAAAACAGTGAGTGAGTTTTATTTGGTATGAAGAATTGATACATTTTAGCGCAATGTGCCGAGTGCGAAAATTTTGCTTAAAATAATTTATATGTAAAACTTAATATTATTCGTCACAAAATTGGATATCAGAAATTTTGGGGCATGAAAATGTTTTCGTCACTAGACGTTTACCTCGTCAAGAGGTTTTTTTTGTTAAATGTTAACCCGCATTCCTATTAAACCAAATCAAACTGTCTGGCAGCACTGGGTACTTTTGCAATGCACAAGTATAAAGATAAATTTTCTGTTTGCAATATTAAGCAATTAATTAATTATATAGTAAAGAAGAATAAATAAAATTAATTTACAGAGAGACTCTAATGCTTAACTCATTTGAATAAATTAAAGTCGCCTTGTCACATAACAAAACTAAAACTGTCTGGCAGCACTGGTTATTTTTGCATCACATAAATATAAAATATGCTTCTGGCATTGTTACTTTGCTGGGAAATTTTCAATATGCGCACCCAAAATTTTTAAAAACAAATAATATTTATATCAAAATCAGTTTACGCAAATATAATATAATTGCATTTAAAAATTTAATAAAAATGCGAGCATTGGGAACACGGATAGCAGAACACAAAGGAGACGCGAGAAACAGAAAGATGACAACAGCTCTAGCGCAGCATCTGACAACAACAAACCACACAGCTGATTTTGACGATGTTAGAATTTTGGACTTTGAGAGAAGAGAGAGAACGAGAATAACGCTAGAGAGCTTGCGGATACAACAACAAGGAGACAGAACGATTAACCATAAAGAAGACGTGGAACAAACAAACTTTATATACGCGGCATCTCTCTTAGTGGACAAACGCAAAAGTGACGGTGGAAACAATTTTAATAAAAACAAATCAAATAATAATACAATAATGACGTTGAACCAGAAAGGACAGTGCAATAATAGGATAGGAACTGACGACACCACACAACATAAATGTTAGCCGCTAAGTTTTTGAAAATTTATGTATTTTAAGTATTTCTTGTTATTAGTGTTCATGCTATGTAAACATGTATTTATTTGTGTATATGTTTTTTGTAAACAGACTCCCTGAAGAAGGCGGAACATGTCGCCGAAGCGCGTAGGAGAACAATTTTAATAATAAAAATGACAATTTATTCTTAAAATGAAAAACAACGGCCTTATTAACCTGCAAAAACAACTATCAAAATATCAACAAACTGGCCCAAATTAAACTTCACAAAAATCAACCGGAGGGTGTACCGGAGATCAACATTAATTAAAGAACACAAATCATGAAGGGATACATGGAATACATACGGACCACTTATGGTGACAATGCAACTATATACATTAAGCATTATTTTAAGTGTCAGAAAAAACTAGCAAAACAAAGAGGTAGACTGAAATACTTAATTAATTGTAAGGACTATAACATTGTACCTGGACATCTGAAAGGAAAAACAGAAGCTTTTAGACATAATTTCACTCTAGATGACTCTAAAAAAGGACTTCAAAAATTGGAAACAAAATTCTTATTAAAAATAGTACAACTAGAGATAAAAGAAACGCAAAAACATATTAACATGACCATTAAAACACAAACACACACCGTAGAGGACAAAATAAAAAAGTTTATGGAGGAACACGAAGTTTTAGAACTACAACAAAACCAAAAACTGGCATATCAAAGAATAAGAACAGAAACAGATCGAATCATAGACAAAAAACTAAACAATCTAAAAGCAATAGCGATTCAAAAACATAACTTAATATTGAACAAAGATTGGTTCATAAACTTAACGGACGTATACTTCCCAGAGGAGAGTCAATGGCTTCTTTCTCTTGGGCCAAAATTTGCTCTACCTATTGACAATCAAAATCTGGACCCGATACACATAATTGCAGACGTAGAACGAGGAATACAAACGATAGAAGATGACAGAATTAAAGACACAGCGAGAGGACACCTAGCATCGAGATTGAATAATTTCAAGCACAACAAGAAGTTAGATCAAAGGGACAAGATGATACTAAACATTTCGAAAAATACGGGAAGACTTGTCAAGGAACACGAAGATAAAGTCATCATTACGCAGGCGGACAAAGGAAACAAAACAGTTTATGTACAAGAAGGATTATCATGACAAAATGAGCGCGTTACTGGAGGATAGGATGACCTACAAAACCATGAGGAAGGACCCAACACAACAATTAATAAAGAAAAACAATACTATAGTTAATGACCTGTACAAACAAAACTTCATAGACTGGAGACAGAAAGCAGCAATGTATTGCTCAGGAGGACATGCCCCGAGGATATACGGACTTCCAAAAATACACAAACCAAACATTCCATTAAGGCCAATTGCAGCATCTACGAACGTCCCATGCTATAAGTTAGCAAAATACATGGGCAGCATTCTAAAAAACATTATTTCGGACAAGTATAATATAGATAACGCGCTACAACTTAAAACGAGAATAGAAAACACAAAATTGGACGATGATGAAATATTGATATCTTTCGATGTAGTGTCACTGTTCACTAACATACCAACTAATTTGGCAAGACAAATAATAATGGATAAATGGAGGAACACAAGAGGATACCAAAGACAACAGTAAAGGATATAATGGAATTCATTTTAATTGAAAACAACTACTTAACTTACAATAAGTCAATATACCATCAAGTGTTTGGTATGCCAATGGGCAACCCACTTTCACCTACCATAGCCAACATAATCTTAGACAAAATTCTTGACGACGCGACTGAAACCCTGGCAAAAAAGAACATACAGACTAAACTCATGGTTAAGTACGTGGACGATACATTATGTATAATAAAGAAGAAGGATCTGGAAGAAATATTAAAAACACTGAACAATCAACATCCAAGAATACAATTCACGTATGAAACAGAAAATTACGGGAAAATAGCATATCTGGACACTGAAATACATAGGACAAAGAACGGAGAATTAAAATTTAAATGGTACACGAAAAATATTGCATCAGGACGAATAATGAACTTTTTATCACACCAACCACAGAGCCAAAAAATCAACACAGCAAAAAACATGATACAAAAAGCATATGCACTAAGTGACGAAACATACAGACCAGAGATATATATAAAATTAAAAACTATATTATTTAGGAATAGTTTTCCAGAAAAATTAATTGACAATTTAATTAAAAATGTAACGACACAAAAACAAATAACCAAAAACAACAAAACAGAAGAAATTATTACAGAAAAACAATACATCAGCATACCATACGTGAATCAGCTGACGAACAGAGAAACAATAACTAAAATAATACCGGACACACATACTAAGCATTTAACCTACGCATATAAAGCACACACAAACATAAGAAGACTGTTTACAAATACGAAAGACAAAATATGCAAAGAGAAACAACAAGATGTAATCTACGAAATCAAATGCAAGGGCAAAGAAGGAGAGACATGCAACGGAATCTACATCGGAACAACAAAGCGAGCATTGGGAACACGGATAGCAGAACACAAAGGAGACGCGAGAAACAGAAAGATGACAACAGCTTGTAAAGGAGTTTCCAGCCAGGGTGCAGACTCAGTCTGGCAGGGTCTGGAACTTACAAGAAATTTGTAAGTTTCGCTGGACGCGGGGATAGAGGGGAGGGAACTGTTCGCGGGAAGATGAGTAGACAAACGTGCATACAACAACTATGAAGCCACGGAGCGGTACAGGGTATAACCCCTGGTGCTCTGCTGGCCAACCAAACTACAGCGAACGCAACTACGGGTAACGGGGATTTTTGCCGGGCTTGTGCCACAGCTGACGGGAATTGTGCCTCGTCCAAATACTACAGGTTAGAGGGGATTTTGCCGGGATTGTGCCACAACTGACGGGAATTTCGCCTCGTCCAAATACTACAGGTTAGAGGGGATTTAATTGTTAACTACTAATAAGAAAACTTTTGCTTTTCTAGTGGTTAATTTACAAGTTTATTCACGGCTTATTTTGGGTTAAACTAACTATGCTACGCGTACCCTGCTGCACTTTTTCTATTTCCTTTTCTTACACTTACGTTTGCTTATTCCTTTTGCCGACGCGCCAACTCGCGACGTCTGCTCTCTCCTGTTTCCCGATCGCAAGTCCCGAGCCGCTCATCGCTACGCCACGCGCTGGTGTCGGCCACGCAACTCACCACTGCTTTCGCTCTCTCCACCTCGGAGCTTTCGCTCTCTCACAACGAGGTGAAGAGGCGCTGCGTTCGGCAGTGTTGGGTAACCGATCACCAGCGTATGTAACCTTGCGATGGCGGCCGTTGCGTTTTGAATTCAAACTTAAATATTAACCGAACTAATGTTTAGCTTAAATGCGCTCCGTGCGCTTGATTTATTGAGTTCCAGACTTAGACCTTACAGTTAATTAAATTATGCCGCTTCATTGCGGAACTAAAATATATCCTAATTATGCCGCTTCATTGCGGAACTTAATATCTGGGCGTAGCGTTTCTAACGCCGCCTCACACCCCCTTTCTTCAGAAGAGTCACCGTGTCGGCTCCATCAGCAGTTATGGTGACGTTGTATTCCGCTTCTCCTTCCACCACGCGGAACCGCGTGCGGCGGTACGGTCTATGACGCCTGCGTACCTCCGCCTCCAGCATGTCGATGATGGGCTTGGTGAGCGCGGTCCCAGCCGGAAAAACTCGCCAGTTCCGGGGGATCAAAGGTAGCAAGGTTGCTTCCGGGTCCGCCACCTCTGCGAACACCTCATCCAGGTCTGGCTCCCACCCGTCCAGCATGTCCTCCATGTCTCTTAGTAGCTCACTCTCAGTGGGAGAAACCGTGACGGTCCCATCTCGCTCCGCCGTTGGCGACTGCAGTGGGGGACGGTCGGCCGCTTCGACGGGCTCTTCATCGGGTCGCTTCGCCTCGGTCATGGGCAAGCTTACCTCCTCGACGGTGATGCGAGCTGCCGACGCGGATTGCATGGCACCTTTTGGGGACCTGTTTCGCGCCTTCTTCCGCTGGTTCTTACGGCGTTTCGACCTCTCGTGGCTGCGAGGCCGCTTCTGCCGTAGCGTCTGTGGGACCGAAGGCACTGGGGGCTCATCCTGCTTGAGGCGAGCGTTATGCACCACCCCAGGCTTGTATCTGATGCTGATACGGGGAAACGTGCTGTTGGGGTCTACCTCCAGCTCCCGGCGGCCGAATTGTTCCCAGAACCGGGGTGCTCCTTCCTTGTCCTCACTAACCGGCTCGGCCTTCCCTAAGGCTCCCGGGGGCGGCGAGGGGTCTGGACGATCCACCTTGGCCCTCGGGGCGGACGATAATCGTTCTCCTAAGGGGAAATCATCGATTGGAGATCGCTGTTCGTCGGCCATTTCATTGTCTCCTCTCAGCCGCTCGTCTGAGGCCACCTCCTCCGTGACCGACGAGGGAACCGGGTGCTCCACTCGCCGATTGCTAGTGCCAACGTACTCCTCCGAGGTATACTGCTCATAGGGCATCTCCTCGTCTTCCATTACCCACTCGTCCTCGGCTACCTCTTCCGTGGCCGACGAGGGAACCGGGTGCTCCACTCGCCGGTTGTATGCGCCGACGCCCTCCACCGGGGGATACTGCTCGTAGGGCATCTCTTCGTCTTCCACTATCCACTCGTCCGCGGCTACCTCCTCCGTGGCCGACGAGGGAACCGAGTGTTCCACTCGCCGGGTGTTTGCGCCAACGCCCTCCGCAGGGGACCACTGCTGGTAGGGCATCTCCTCGTTCTCCGCTACCCACTCGTCCGCAGCTACCTCTTCCGCGGCCGACGAGGGAACCGAGTGCTCCACTCGCCGGGTGTTTGCGCCAACGCCCTCCACCGGGGGACACTGCTGGTAGGGCATCTCCTCGTTCTCGGCTACCCACTCGTCCGCAGCTACCTCTTCCGCGGCCGGCGAGGGAACCGAGTGCTCCACTCGCCGGGTGTTGCGCCAACGCCCTCCACCGTGGGACACTGCTGGTAGGGCATCTCCTCGTTCTCGGCTACCCACTCGTCCGCGGTTTCCACAGCGTAATCTGCAGGCGGGGGAACCAGATGTCCCTCCCGACCGATCGCAACAGGCGAGAGGGGCGGGTGTCCCACTTGCGAAGCCTCCGACTCCGGTGCGGCTCCGATTTCGGGCAACGCTGGGCAGGGTGGGGGCGAGGGAGGCTCCTCCACGTAACTGGGCGAGTTACGTGCCTGCGGCACTTCAATGAACAAGGTCGAACACTCGACCTCCATTAACACCACCAGCCCATCGTAACGGTCGACAAATCTTTGAGTGCTGTGGTATAGGGTATGTCGATATCGTCTCGGCCGCTCCTCCTGCCTCCGTCTACCATAGTACGGCCTTCCCTGACGGGGATCTCTTTGCCGCTGACCACGGTGCGGGCTCGGGCGTGGCTCGGTGTTGTCGCTGTCGCCCTGCTCCGGTTCGGTTTCGTTGCTGTCGCAATCCTCGACGTAGACCTCCGGTGGTGGCTCCTGCTCCTCTTCGTCGCTAACTACGATTATCTCGTCTTCGTCCATCTGTAAACTTAATTTATTTAATTTTACCCTATCGACTTCGCTTATTAATACCAAATCTACCAGTGCAGCTCACAAACTACGACATGTTAACTTATTCTAAATACCGACTACAAAAAAAATAGGGGGTTATTCAGGTTGACAACGTACTTACTCCCCCCCGGGCATCGCTTCCCCGGGGTCCTCCAGTGGTGCCTCTTCCGCCTCTTCGCAGCCGTCCTGGAAGAACGGCTTCAGCTGCATGACGTTGGCCACCCTCCTCTTGCGCTCCCCCTCTCGGGCGAGACGCACGATGTTGGGGGAAATAAACTTGATGACACGGTAGGGGCCGTCGAACTTGGGCGCTAGCTTCGCGGCGAAGCCCTCGACGGCGTTGGAGAGCTGGTGTTGGCGTAGCAACACCATTGAGCCCAATGATGGCCGCCACTCCCGTCTCCGCAGATTATAATGCCGGCCCTGGTCCTTTGACGCCTTCTGAAGGTTGCTGCGAACGATATAAAAAATTTCTTTTAGCCTACCTTCCTTCTCCTTTGGATCTAGAGCGCTAGTCGCCGACCCGGGAGTAACCTCGTCGTACAAAGCGGCGGGAAGACGTGGCTCTCGGCCCTGCATCAGGAATGCCGGGCTGAACCCCGTAGAATCTGCCACACTAGAGTTGACTGCAAGCGATATCTCGGGCAGTAGTTCGTCCCACGAACTCTGATGGCCTTCGATAAATTGCGCTATCATAGTCTTCACGGTGCGATTTGTCCTCTCCGTCGGGTTCTCTTGGGGACAGTAGGGGGCAGTATGCTGGATCTCGACACCCAGGGAGTCCATAAATGCCTGGAAATTCCGACTAGTGAACTGCACCCCGTTATCGCAGACGAATTTCTTCGGCACCCCAAACCTACTCAGGATTCGTTCTCGGAAAGCCGTTTGTAGGTGGGCTGTAGTCGCTCTTCTGAGGGGCACCAGTTCCACCCACTTGGAAAACGCATCGTGGAACACTAACAACATGGTGTTTCCGCGCTTCGAGCGGGGGAGGGGCCCCACGAAATCGGCACACAACACCGCCATCGGCTCCGAGACTTGTCTCGTCAGCATCTGACCGGCCGGTTTCCGCTGCTCGCACTTGAACTTCTGACAGACCTCACAGCATTTCACGTATCGGGCGGCGTCCCGGAACATACCTGGCCAGTAATATCGCTGCGCCAGGCGCGACACCGTCTTCCTCACGCCTTGGTGCCCGGCCGTGGGAGCATCGTGGCACTCCTGGAGGACTCGCTTTCTTTGGCCACTGGGAACGCAAAGTTTCCAGGGAATGAAATCCTCGTCATCCGCCCGGTAACCCAAGTTCCGATAAAGCTGTCCATTTTCTTCGACGTAGTCTGGGAACTTGGCTGGCTCCTCGGCTATCCTTGCTCGCATACTTGCGATCCACTTGCAATCGGGCTCCACTTCCACTGCTTGCTGGCAAACGCCCAAGGGATGCCTTGAGAGCGCGTCTGCCACCACGTTGAGCTTGCCTTTTCGGTAATGAACGTCGAATTGGAATTGCTGCAACTCCAACGCCCAACGCGCGATTCGTCCTGTGGGGCTCTCTATTGAATTCAGCCACTTGAGAGCCAGGTGATCCGTCACCACGTCGAAGCGATACCCTTCGAGGTAGCACTGCAGCTTTCTGATGGACCAGACGATTGCCAGACACTCCTTCTCGGTGGCGGAGTAGTTCATCTCGGCCTTGAGCAACTTCCGACTAGCGTATGCGATCACTCGCTCCTGCCCGTCGACGGTCTGGGTCAGCACAGCACCGAGGCCGTAATCGCTCGCGTCGGTTTGCAAGACGAACTTTGCCGAGAAATCTGGACACGCCAGAACCGGGGCGGTGGTCAACTTGTCCTTAAGTTGACGCAGTGCTTCCTCTTGCTCCTCGCCCCACGACCACTTTCGGCCCTTCTTCAGCAACTCTGTCATCGGTTGCACCAGGGTCGCAAAGTTGGATACGAATCGTCGGTACCAAGAGGCCATCCCGAGGCATTGACGTAGCTCCTTGCAGCTGGCCGGTGCTCTGAGATTCTGGATAGCCTCTACTTTCGCCGGATCTGTGCAGATTCCTTCCCCACTGATCACGTGGCCGAGATACACCAAACGTTTACGGAAGAAGCTGCACTTCTTTCTGTTCAACCTAAGGTTGGCCGCTCTCAGTCGGCGAAACACCTCCTTTAGGTTGGCTACATGCTGTTCCTTGGTGGCTCCGATTACGACGATATCGTCCAGATACGCGAACGCGTGGGGCTCCATCTCCGGCCCGATCACCGTGTCCAACGCGCGCTGAAACGTGGCGCAGGCGGAGTGCAAGCCGAAAGGCATCACCCGCCATTGATACAGGCCGCGACCCGGCACTGTAAACGCCGTACACTCCCTACTGTCCGCGGCCATCGGGATCTGCCAATACCCCTGTTTCAAGTCCAAAGTGGATATGAAGCGAGCGTGACGCAACCTCTCGAGGATATGGTTAATCCGAGGGACAGGATAAGCATCCGGAATGGAGTGCGCATTGAGCTGCCGGTAATCTATGCACATGCGCCAGTCCCCAGTCTTTTTCTTGACTAGAACTATCGGGGCGCTGTGCGGACTACGCGATGGCTCAATCGCACCCGCCTGGATCAGCTCGTTCACCTGCTCGTCGATAACCCTCTGCATCGCCGGGTTCTTAGGGTAGTACCTCTGCTTTAGAGGCTTGTCACCCGTCAACCGGATCCTATGCTCGGCAATGTGGGATACCCCCTGAAGCCCCTCGAATAGGGCCAGTTCTTCCTCTAGGAACCCCTTAAGTTCCGGCTCCAGATCCTCTGGCCACTCCGCCTCCGCTTCCGGGGATTCGTCCTCCACGGCCCGCGGAATCGTCTCTCGCACTGTCGTCTCTCTATCATCAACTTGCAAGCCCACCGTGGCTACCACCTCGCTTTCAACCGTCGCAGCCGTACGGCTAGAACTGGGCCGAACTGCCTGCGTCGTCGGCACTTCGTTCTCTATGGCGCGTGCCGATACCGGCTGAAGACTGGACCGCGGCATCCTTCGCGCACGTCTCCTCCTGCCACGCCGCTGGGGTCCTCCCCCCTCCCCCGGCGGGATCCCCCCTGACGACTCTGCGACTCTAGTGGTTGGTCCCACAGGTTCCGGGACCGGTCCGTCCACCGTTTCCAAAACTAACTTAGCATTCCCACACTGCACGGTCGCGCCCATGGCACACAAAAAATCCATGCCGAGGAGGACGTGGTCCAGCAAGGACGGCATAATTAACATAGGCATATTTACCACCTTCCCGGTCATGCCCACATCGACCCTTAACGAACTTCCCACCTCTAACGCGGAACCATCGGCCAACCTAATCCGCGCCTGCACCTTTTGAACTTCCCCTTGTACCGCCCAACGGCGCGCGCAGTCTTCGCTCATGAAGCTGCGAGTCGCTCCCGTGTCGATCGTGGCAAGCATGGTCTTCCCACCGATCTCTACGGTCGCGACGATTCGGCCGCCTTCCACGACGAGGGGATTCCTTATTGCCGGGTCGCGGGAACGCTGGCGTCGCCCTGACCCTGACCTAGGGGACGCCACTGGTCGTTTCCCGAGTTGGAGAAGCCGCAGCAGTCCTGGGTGCTCCGCCCACGTTGCCCGCATTGCCTACAAAACTCCACCCGCGCGTTCGGACACTCCCTCGCGAAATGTCCTTCCTGCGCGCAACGGTGACAAGCGCGACGAGGATTGAATCTGGGCCCACCGTTCTGGGTTATCATCTGATTTGTCGCATCATTTGGGGCCGGTAAGGCGGGAACACCGTTAACCGGTGCCGAGGCCACCTCCGGCGAGGATCTGAATGGATTGCGGGGCCTTCCGCTAGGTGCAGGATTAGGATTCGGCCATCTCCCGACGGACGCCGCCTTCTGCCCTTTCACGCTCTCGTACTCCGCTGCCATTTGGGTCAGTTGGCTTAAGGTCGAGAAGTCTTGACGACGCACATACAGTTTGTACTCTGGGGCAGCATTCTCGTACACACGATGCAGTACCCGAGTAGCGCTGTACCCCGCGTGGTGCATCAACGCCCGGATTTCGATGAGGTAATCCTTGAATCCCTCGCCCTCGCGCTGTCGGCGGGATCTGATCTGATCCTCGAGGCGTTCGAAATACTGAGGCGGCAAAAAGAATTCCAGAAACCCACTTTTGAAATCCGCCCACGTCACATCCCTCAGCCCACTGGTCAGAAACCAACGAGCCGCCCTATCCACGAATATTTCGCTGACTGCCCGAGGCATACGGTCCAGATTGATGCCATAAGTAATGGCCCGTTCCTCTAAAAGTTCCAGGAACTCCAACGGATCCGTCTGTCCGTCGTACTTCATTCCCCACTTGCGGACCTGTTCCGCCACGACTCGGGGTGGCCTAGCCTCCGTCGACGCCCCCACGGTGGGCCGGTCGTAGGGATCCCTGCCATCGAGGAATACCTCGACGTCCGTTCCCCCTGTCTTGCTTCCCTGATCTAACCTAATTACGGGCACTGCCATGGCCCCTGGCACACCCGTTACGTCGGCCTTAGGTTGCGATGCTTCGCGGATTGGCATCTCTACGCGCAGATCTGGCTTGGATCCCCGTCGACCCCGTGCTCCTAAGCCGGGATCACCGAGTCCGGCAGGTGGTTCCAACATTTCTGGACGCTGTGCCTCGAGAGCGGCTAGCCGAGCCCACGTCTCGGGAGTATGGTTGCCCGCTTGGATAAAGGCGCAAAGTCGTTTCCGAAGGTCTTCTAAGAGGCCTTCACTCTCTAGGCCGAGCTCCAGAGTTATGGCCACCAACTCCTCTTTACGTCGCTGGTGAACCCAGCGCACGCCCACCCCCGGATTTTTTGACTCACCTGTTTCCGCCATTGCCACAGTCTTTATTTACACAGATTCTGGTTTATCAAAAATTTACATATATATATTTATATGTAATATTATAATAGTATTTATTATGTTACTAATCCATTAAAGTCAGTTGTTCCACTTATTCAGCTATTGCTCAAACATTTCCGAAATAACCTCACAATAAAATTGTGAATTAATAAAAAAAATATATAACACAAAAAAAGGTAATTTCTCCTTCTTTCCCTTTCTTTTCTCTTTTAAAGAAAAATTTGCACCATCACAGAAATCACTTTCCGCAGTTCACTTCTTTTTCAGTTTCAGTTAACACACGCCAGTTCTAGCTTTTTTTTTTTCCACTGTTCACTACTGTTTCTCATCACTATTGCGCATCACTGACCCGTGGCCGCATTGCGCAGACACTTTTTACCGTTTTCCTTGGCGCCTTGCGTTCGTCGGTTTTTGTGGCAGAGCGACAGCGCTCTCACTCGCGACGTCGACTGCGGTTCTCACTCTCGCGGCAGAGCGTACATACAAACGTTAAGGTTCGCGACGGCGCGTGCTCAGCTCGCGACGACGGCGCCTCTGCTGCCGTTACCGACTGCGCAGCCTGCTTTGCTACTGCGCTTGGCGTATGTATATGTGTGAATGTCCCGTTGGTTTCGGCACTTTTTTTTTCTGTTTCAGTTTTTGGCGACTATTTCACCACGTGGACAAGCAAACGTAGGGTATAGCAGGGTATACGCGACTATCACGATGACAACGTTTCATCTACTCTATACCTGCGAACAATTATTTGGGCATGATCGTGGGGCTTTATGCCACTTTCATGCCACGCCCCTATGAACCGCCAGCGTCCCTGCTCGGGCGCCACTTGTAAGGGAGTTTCCAGCCAGGGTGCAGACTCAGTCTGGCAGGGTCTGGAACTTACAAGAAATTTGTAAGTTTCGCTGGACGCGGGGATAGAGGGGAGGGAAATGTTCGCGGGAAGATGAGTAGACAAACGTGCATACAACAACTATTGTGTCACGCCAGCCGAATATAACTGCGCGTGGGACAACCCTATGAAGCCACGGAGCGGTACAGGGTATAACCCCTGGTGCTCTGCTGGCCAACCAAACTACAACGAACGCAACTACGGGTAACGGGGATTTTTGCCGGGATTGTGCCACAGCTGACGGGAATTGTGCCTCGTCCAAATACTACAGGTTAGAGGGGATTTTGCCGGGATTGTGCCACAACTGACGGGAATTTCGCCTCGTCCAAATACTACAGGTTAGAGGGGATTTTGCCGGGATTGTGCCACAACTGACGGGAATTTCGCCTCGTCCAAATACTACAGGTTAGAGGGGATTTAATTGTTAACTACTAATAAGAAAACTTTTGCTTTTCTAGTGGTTAATTTACAAGTTTATTCACGGCTTATTTTGGGTTAAACTAACTATGCTACGCGTACCCTGCTGCACTTTTCCTATTTCCTTTTCTTACACTTACGTTTGCTTATTCCTTTTGCCGACGCGCCAACTCGCGACGTCTGCTCTCTCCTGTTTCCCGATCGCAAGTCCCGAGCCGCTCATCGCTACGCCACGCGCTGGTGTCGGCCACGCAACTCACCACAGCTTTCGCTCTCTCCACCTCGGAGCTTTCGCTCTCTCACAACGAGGTGAAGAGGCGCTGCGTTCGGCAGTGTTGGGTAACCGATCACCAGCGTATGTAACCTTGCGATGGCGGCCGTTGCGTTTTGAATTCAAACTTAAATATTAACCGAACTAATGTTTAGCTTAAATGCGCTCCGTGCGCTTGATTTATTGAGTTCCAGACTTAGACCTTACAGTTAATTAAATTATGCCGCTTCATTGCGGAACTAAAATATATCCTAATTATGCCGCTTCATTGCGGAACTTAATATCTAAGAATTAAATATAATAATAATAAAAAATAATAAAATAACGAAATAAAACAACAACAAACCACACAGCTGATTTTGACGATGTTAGAATTTTGGACTTTGAGAGAAGAGAGAGAACGAGAATGACGCTAGAGAGCTTGCGGATACAACAACAAGGAGACAGAACGATTAACCATAAAGAAGACGTGGAACAAACAAACTTTATATACGCGGCATCTCTCTTAGTGGACAAACGCAAAAGTGACGGTGGAAACAATTTTAATAAAAACAAATCAAATAATAATACAATAATGACGTTGAACCAGAAAGGACAGTGCAATAATAGGATAGGAACTGACGACACCACACAACATAAATGTTAGCCGCTAAGTTTTTGAAAATTTATGTATTTTAAGTATTTCTTGTTATTAGTGTTCATGCTATGTAAACATGTATTTATTTGTGTATATGTTTTTTGTAAACAGACTCCCTGAAGAAGGCGGAACATGTCGCCGAAACGCGTAGGAGAACAATTTTAATAATAAAAATGACAATTTATTCTTAAAATGAAAAACAACGGCCTTATTAACCTGCAAAAACAACTATCAAAATATCAACAAACTGGCCCAAATTAAACTTCATAAAAATTGTTTTGTCCGTGCCAGAATTCGAACCCCGTCCCCAAGCTGAATCGGACGCATGCAAAAATCGAACGCTCTACACCATGCGCCACTGGCGATCTCTAATAACGACTGTCAAATTATAGATTTCATTGTTACTGGACTGTTAGTCAAATGTAATTGCTGCTGCCGTCCTATTGCAATTCAAAGTAAAATATATATTTAGTTATTGGTTATATCTTCCAAACCAATCGACTACAATTTATGCATGATAATCATCTACTAACAAATGAATTGCATTTAAGAAATAAAAAAAAAAAGTCAGAATTTGAACCCGGATCCCGAGCTGAGAATTCACGCAAAAATCGGACGCTCTACACTATGCGCCACTGGCAATTTTTAAGAACAACTGTCTAATTATAGATTTCATTGTTACTGGACTGTTAGTCAAATGTAATTGCTGCTGATGTCCTATTTCAATTCAAAGTAAAACGTATATATTCAGTTAATAGGATATATCTTCCAAACCAATCAACAAAAATGTATGCATGATAATAATCTACTAACGAATTAACTGCATTTAAAAATTAAAAAAAAAAAAAGTGTTGTCCGTGCCAGGATTCGAACCCGGAACCCGAACTGAGAATTTATGCAAAAATCGGACGCTCTACACTTTGCGCCACTGGCGATCTTTAAGAACAAGTTTCTAATTATAGATTTCATTGTTACTCGACTGTTAGTCAAATGTAATTGCTGCTGCTGTCCTATCCCAATCTATATATATAAAATTCTTTGTCCTGACTGACTGAGAATCAACGTGCAGCCCAAACGGTAAGAGAAAGAAAGCTGAAATTTTCACACAACATAGGTGAGATAATTTCATCGTGCAATAAGACGGCGTTTTGCGAAATTCGACCTCTAAAGTGGGTTAAATCGGGGTCAAAGGTCACGGAATTGCTTAGTATGAAAAGCTTTTTTGTTTCTTAAGATATCTCAACCAAACTAACAGATTATATGTTTGGTACTGTCTTTTACATTCTGATTAAATTTGATCAAAGTCGGACTACTATATCATATAGCTGCCATAGGAACAATCGGATGAAAATGACCTTTAGCATGAACCACTTTTTTGTTTCTTAAGATATCTCAACCAAACTCACGGATTGTATGTTTGGGACTGTCTCTCACATTCTTACTAAATTTGGTCAAAGTCGGATGACTATATCATATAGCTGCCATAGGATTAATCGGATGCAAGTTAACCTTTAGAATCAAAAACTCTGTTGTTGTATGAGATATTCTTAGAAAACTCACACATTAACTCTTCTTGCTAAATTTTTAATTTTCCTCAAATTTAGCTTTTTCCTGCCAAATTTAGCTTTTTCCCGCCAAATCTGGATTTTTCCCGCCAAATCACTAATTCTGACTTTTAGCCAAAGGGCAGGGGACGCGTCCGTCCGGACGGACCCATTTATATTGTATTAATTTGTTAAACCGGACAACTAAAGAAGTTCTTTTAAATTTTTGCGAGCGAAGCGAGCTGCGGGTTGGCGAGCGAAGCGAGGCAGTTTAAGTTTAAGCTGGACAACAAAAGATCTTCTTTTGAATTTTGCGAGCGAAGCGAGCGGGGGTTGGCGAGCGAAGCGAGCGGCGCGAAGCCCCTAGTTTAATATAAAACGTATACATTCAGTTAATAGGATATATCTTCCAAACCAATCAACAAAAATTTATGCATGATATATCAAAAAACGCGAAATGGTACAAACTATAACATATTGAAAATTAAAAAAAATCGTTAGCGGCGTTTTCTCAAAAACAGCCAAAAAAAGACTTATTTCACCTGTAGCTGTTTATCCATTTACCTTAAAAAAAAAACTTCGAAGGCATGCCTAAGAGCCCTTCGAAATACCTTTTCAACGATATATAGATCACATCTGTGGCTTCTATCGTTGGATGCTATGGAGGTTTTAAGTTTGGCGGTTTTTAGCGATTTCCCTCTAAACTAGCGATTTTTCGGAAAAGTCGTAGAACAAACGTTTCTAGATTATTTAGCAGGAACAAGTCCTCATTCAAACATTTAAGCTAAATTAACGATTTGATCCAAACAAACAAACAAACAGACATACTGACTTTTCATCTCATTTTTGGAAGGCCACCAAAAATTTCAAAATTAATTATCTTTTGAACGAGTAGTCGGATTTTAATTAATAAGGTGTTATTCGACGCGTATTTTTGAGTAGAATATTATAAAATTAAAAATTCAAAAAGGCTCCAACGGCCCCATTAGCTCCAATCATTGAAATTTTGCCCCTCCCACTTACACCTGTTTATCTCACGAACCAGGTGAGTTTTTAAAAGTCTTAGTATGCACATTTGTAAGTTAAGTTGATACCTTTCGATCGGTATATAACTCGGTCTGATCGGACAGTCATAGCAAATCTTCCATTCTTCATGTGTATACTGGGGTCGGCACTCGAAGTGTTACCAGCAAAACGTTGCTCTAGCATCCAAACGGCAATAGACAGCGCGCTCATGTTTTGGCTAGTGTTTGTCTGATGAATTTTCTACAAGCTTACAAAAGTATATCGATATATGTCGCAGTGAAAAAAAGTTATCTAAATGGACTTGAAGCGCAAAAGTGCAACACTTTCACGTTAGTGGCAAACTTAAAAATATTGCATTTTCTGATAAAAAAAATTTTATAGTTCAGCAATTTTTAAGCAAGCAGTTCGATTGCGTATGGTTAAAGGACAAATCAGACGACAATTTACACCAACGGATTGCTCTGCGAAAGCAAGCACCTGCATCAGTGATGGGTTGGGCCACAGTAACTGCCACAGGACGCTCACCACTGGCTTTCATCGAGCAGGGCGTAAAGGTTAACCAACATATCTACCTTAAAAAGATCTTAAAAGATGCTTTGGTACCTTGGGCACGTAAACAATTCCGTAGAAACCATTGGATATTTCAGCAAGACTCGGCACAGTCTCATTAAGCCGAACAAACCCAACGATTTTTACAAGACAACGTTTCCTGCTTCATTTCATCACAGCAATGGCTGCCCTTTTGCCCAGACTTAAACCCAATAGATTTTTCCATATGGTCCATTCTGGAGGCCAAAGTGTCAACTAAAAAATATGAGACGGTCAACGCTCTGAAAAATGCTCTTCTCCTAGAATAGGCAAAATACCATCAGACCACAATCGTGCTGCGTGTGAAGCCTTACCGACCAAACTCGATGCTGTAATCCGCGCTAGGGCTGGCTACATCAAACAATAAATACATTTTCCTAAAATTTGAAATGTTTTCAAAATAATCTGAAGTTTTGAAATGAAAAATAAAAAAATTGACAAAATTACAGCATTTTTAATTGGTAACACTTCGAGTGCCGACTCCTGTATATGCTAGTCGCCTTCGCACCCTTCGTGCTGCTTTCGTCACTAGCGCGGACTGGCGTCCGCAGTGATATTTAAAAACCTTATATATTTAATAAATAAAACACAAAATTTTAATAACAATAAATTTATTGATTTTCATTATTTATCGCGTTCAGCGCGGCTGAGCCGATGGCAGATTGCCCTCGGCGTCCAATTGTACCATCCAGCCTGGGGGGCCGCCTGGTGTGCCACCGGCTGCTCTGGGGCCTGGACCAAATTCAGGCGTCCAATGTCCTCAACGCGGACCCATCCTTGCGGGGCCGCTGGTGGCGCCGCTGGTGGTGCCGCTGCTGGTGCCGCTGCTGTTGCCGCTGCTGGCAGGGGCACTCACAGCGGCAAAATGGTAGCGGCCCATATTGGCGCCACCCGCCATATCCGCGGCCGCGTCCACGGCCACGCCCACGGCCACTCCATTCTTGCTGTGGAGCCCACTTCTGAAAATAAAATAGTAATAATTTGTATTAAAATAAAATTTATTTGTAAAATTTCTTAAGAATTTTACTTACACGATAGCGTCCTTGCTGGAACATTTCTTCGGTTTGTTCTTTCAAATTCAGGGATGACAAACAGGAAAACTTAGTATCGATAGATACTGATATTCAAGCCGACTATCGATACCAGTATTGAATGAAATCATCTATCGATATTAGCACGCATATTAATATCGATATTGCAGACTTAATTATTTGCTTTAAATTTGTTTAATTAAAATAAAACAATTAAATAGCTATATAAGAAACATACCTTCTGTATAAAAAGTACCGGGAAATTGTCATTTAAATTTGCCTCGAAAGAGGTTTCGGTAAATTTTTTTTTTTTGTAGGTTGGCACAACCTTTTTTAATTACCAACCGGAGTTTGGGCTCGATCTGTTAACTAGTTTGTTTATGGCAGCTGTCCAAACAAGTCTACCTCAGTGCTGCTCTGCGAATTTTACCATGGAAACAATAATCGAACAAAGATTGTGCCTCAAATTTTGTGTCTCATCGTGTGCCGATGCCCTGAAAATGTTGAAAAAAGCCTATGGTGACTCAACCATGTCTAAAACTCGGGCATACGAGTGGTTAAGTGCATTTAAAGAGGGGCGTGAAGTGGTCAAAGATTTGCTTCGCTCCGTCCGGCCATCCACGTCTACCACCGACGATAACATCGAAAAAATCCAACATTTAGTGCTGAAAATTCGTCGTTTCAGTATGAGAGAGCTGGCCCGTGAAGTGAACATTGATAAAATGACCTTTCATGGTATTCTAATCAATATTTTGGGCATGGAACGTGTCGCCGCTCGTCTGGTCCCGAAAGACCTGAATTTGTTTCAAAAAGAGTATCGCAAACCGGTGGCCGAAGACATGATTTCGCGTGACCCAGACTTCTTAAATTGCATCATAACTGGTGATGAGACATGGATCTATGAGTTCGACACCTTTACAAGCCAGCAATCGAGCGAATGGCGCATGGAAAACGAGCCAAATCCCAAAAAACGGAATTCGCAGCGCGTCCTAAAGGCCTTACCAGAATCGGACTACCAGAAGTGCATGGAAGATTGGTTTCGCCGTTTTCACATGTGCATTGCAAACAATGAGGATCACTTTGAAGGCGTCAAAATATATTTTGATAAATAAATAAAAAATTCTGTGTTTTTTTTAACAATTCCCGGTACTTTTTATACAGAAGATACAATTAGAATACGTTGCAGTAAGACTCGAATAGTTTAATTTATTTGAATAAATGAGATCCCGCATTCTTATTATGCCAAGCGCAAAATCTATCAGCACTCTCAAACTCTGGCTGCTATGACACTTTGTTGCTGCTGTCCTATTCCAATTCAAAGTTAAACGTATATATTCAGCTAATTGGATATATCTTACAAACCAATCAACAAAACTTCATGCATGATATCAAAAAACGCGAAATTTTACAAGCTCAAACATATTGAAAATTAAAAAGCGGCGTTTTCTTGTAAACCGCCAAAATTTCGAAAAAAAAAAATTACTTTATTTCACCTGTAGCTTTTTACCTGTGTACTTTAGAAAAAAGTTAAATGGTATGCATAACAGCTCTTCAAAATACCTTTTCAACGATATATAGATCACATCTGTATAAAAGTAGTTATAATATAGGCAGTCAGGGATTTCTGGGTGCTGTCCCATTGTTTTGGGTTCATAAAATCATTACCTCACAAGGATAGCATTTTCCCAGTGAATCGACTTTACCACAAGGTTCTTGAAAATATTTACAGGAGTTGGGCACCAAGGGTGTCACAGCAAAAACTGTTAGGTACCTGGTTATGGGTCATAAAAATTATTTTTTAGAAGGGTCAATAGAATACCTGTGGTTCGATAATAAAAAAGGGACGTGGGACATGCCAGGTCATTTAAGAGTTGCAATGATCGCAACGGTCATTTGACTTTCTGATGGTAAAAAAAATATTGCATGTTAAAAAATTTCGCGCGGAGAGGAAGAAAAAGGGAGAAAAAAAAAAAGAAGGAAAAAAGGGAGGAGGAACAAGTAGTATAGATATAGGCAGAAATCGCAGAAATCGAACGCTCTACACCATGCGCCACTGGCGATCTCTAATAACGACTGTCAAATTATAGATTTCATTGTTACTGGACTGTTAGTCAAATGTAATTGCTGCTGCCGTCCTATTGCAATTCAAAGTAAAATATATATTTAGTTATTGGTTACATCTTCCAAACCAATCGACTACAATTTATGCATGATAATCATCTACTAACAAATGAATTGCATTTAAGAAATAAAAAAAAGTCAGAATTCGAACCCGGATCCCGAGCTGAGAATTCACGCAAAAATCGGACGCTCTACACTATGCGCCACTGGCAATCTTTAAGAACGACTGACAAATTATAGATTTCATTGTTACTGGACTGTTAGTCAAATGTTATTGCTGCTGCCGTGCTATTGCAATTCAAAGTAAAATGTATATATTTAGTTATTGGTTATATCTTCCAAACCAATCGACTACAATTTATGCATGATACATCAAAAAACGCGAAATCGTACAAACTATAACATATTGAAAATTAAAAAAAATCGTTAGCGGCGTTTTCTCAAAAACCGCCAAAATGTGGAGAAAAATACCTTATTTCACCTGTAGCTGTTTACCTATTTACCTAAAAACTTTGAAGGTATGCCTAAGAGCCCTTCGAAATACCTTTTCAACGTAATATATATCACATCTGTAGCTTCTATCGTTTGGATGCTATGGCGGTTTTAAGTTTGGCTGTTTTTAAACTAGCGATTTTTCGGAAAAGTCGTAGAACAAACGTTTCTAGATTATTTAGCAGGAACAAGTCCTCATTCAAACATTTAAGCTAAATTAACGATTTGATCCAAACCTATCTACCTAGACATACTGACTTTGCAGGTCATGCCTGGAAGAGCCACCAAAAATTTCGAAATTACTTATCTTTTGAACGAGTAGTCGGATTTTAATTAATAAGATGTTATTCGACGCGTATCTTTGAGTAGCATATCTATAACGTTTGGAGGCTCCATCGGCCCCAGTAGCTCCAATCATTGAAGTTTGCCGCACTTACACCTGTTTATCTCACGAACCAGGCGAGTTTTTGAAAAAGTCGTAGTATGCACATTTGTAAGTCGTTGATACCTTTCGATCGGTATATAACTCGAGCTGATCGGACAGTCATAGCAAATCCTCCATTCTTCCTGTGTATAACGGGTCACAACTAACGATTCTGGACTTCTTTCAAACAATCCAGCAAACAGACATACTTTCGGCTTATACTCATTGGGCTCAATTTTTGGATAAAGGCCGTACCAATATAAGTTTCTTTTATTTAATGACTTCATCAAAGGGTGCTTTGTCGGCCACAATGCGCAGTCTTGTGCAGACCCTCGAGAATCACGTTGCGGGTCAATTTCTTTGAGGGACTTTCGGATGCGACGTGTCGACGCGTATATTTTGAGCCTTTTAGCCATTCTTATATACTAATCTTTAAAGTTCACTAAAAAAATCTTCAAATTGGCGTGGAATTTCTGGCCCCAAATTTATGTTCTTGTTTCACAAGCATGAATGATTTTTTTGTAATTTTTGCACAACCTCCTGTATTGCGATCTTACTGGCTGGATTTGCATCTCAGTACGAACCTAGGTCCGCTGCTTCTTTACTGGCTCTGATAGTTAATGCTTTTACTAATTTGTAGATATGTTAAGCTGTGAGCATCCGATTTTTCGGGCCGCTTCAGCTCGGCCTATCTCATATTTACTCGTTACCTGCAGTCGTTAGCTTTTACATGTCATTTGTAGTCACAATCTGTCGATTTTCTTCCCGAACCAGACTGCCTTTCTATATTCAAGCTGCTGAGAATTCAATATAAAGCGCTTCTTGCCACGCCCTCCGCCATAAAATGGGCTCAGGTGTCAGTCTCTCCATGCGCTTTGTGATCTTGGTCAAGCGTACAATACGTGTTCAGCTGTTGCTGTTTGAAAGGTAATTTGAAGTCTAATAAGTGCATATAATTTTTGAAATTGGTGAAAATCATGCAATAGTTGATTTTATTACCAAATACCATCGTCATACGAAAAGCATGCCTAAGCTGCAGGCTCAACTGTCAGAATTTTAGTTGTGACCGTTATATGCTAGTCGCCTGCACCCTTCGTGCTGCTTTCGTCACTAGGGGACTGCCGTCCGCAGTGATTTAATACAGTTACAATTAAAGAGCATTCAGAAGATTTTTGATGGTACAAATCATTAAATTGAGACATAAAACACGAAAAGGGTCATGCAACTCAAAATTTGTCCTGATTGTTTTAAAAAATAAAGGTCGAAAATGTCGCGTGTTTCGTTGAGGAACAACAAAGCTCACGTTACTTAGGAGAAAATTAGAGTCAACATACCCATTTATAAATTTGTGCGTAAACAGTACGCCTAGGCAAGTCCTCCGATCCTTAAGTGAGGGAAGATCCAATAATTTTAATCTATCAACATAGGAAGGCAAGTGACGATGTGGATCCCAGTTTAGTCCACGTAAAGCATACAAAAGGAACTGTTTCTGCACTGACTCTATAAGGTCCTGAAATATAGCATACTGAGGTGACCATACGCACGAAGCGTACTCAAGAATAGGTCTAACCAGTGAGGTGTATAAATGTTTAGTCATGTAAGGGTCATTGAACTCCTTCGACCATCGCTTTATAAATGCAAACACTCCTTAAGCCTTTCCAACAATGATGCCAATGTGATTATTAAAATTTAGATTATGACTATATAGAACGCCAAGATCAGTTACAGCATGTATGCGCTCTAGCTTATGTGTTCCTAGAGAGTAATTATGCCAGGACGGGTCATTGCGGTAAAACGACATGAAGTTGCACTTGGAGTGGTTCAAGTGCAAATGATTTCTCAAACACCAGGAATAAAGGTGATTTAAGTCAGATTGAAGAAGAGAATGTGAGGCAGGGTTAGCAAGAGACATAAAAAGTTTAACATCGTCAGCATACATCAGGATGTTGGAATGAATGATTACCTAAGGAAGATCATTAATAAATAAATTAAAAAGAAGAGGGCCGAGGTGACTGCCTTGGGGAACCCCTGATGTTACACGCACTACTTTGGATAGAGAGTCCTTCAAGAGAACTTTCTGCGTGCGATTTGTTAATATGCACAAATTCAGTCTACAAGAATTTTGGGGAAGCCTAAGATTGATAGTTTTTCGAAAAGAAGAATGTGACTTACTGAGTCAAACGCTTTGCTAAAGTCCGTGAAAATAACTTCAAATTGTAATTTATTTTTAAAACCACTCCGTATACATGAGGTAAATTCAAGAAGGTTTGTCAGCGTTGATCGTCGTTTCATAAACCCATGCTGAAAAGGAGATATTTCAACCAAACTGACAGAATATGCATTAAAGATGGTCCCATACATCCTGAATAAATTTAATTGAAATCGGATTACTATATCATATAGCTCCCATAGGAACGATCAGTTGAAAATCAAGTCTTAGTATGGAAAACTTTTTTGCTGTTCGAGATATTTCAATCAAACTGACAGAATATTCATAAACGATGGTCCCATACATTCTGACCAAATTTGATTGAAAACGGATTACTATATCATATAGCTGCTATAGGAACGATCAGTCCAAATTAAGTCTTAGTATGAAAATCTTTTTGTTGTTTGAGATATCTTTATAATAAGTACGGGGTCTCCGACAGTCGAGTACCGCTCGACTGTAGCACCGCCGACTAGTTTTTTTTTATTCATAATGCATTCATATTCATACTGCAGTGCGATATTTCTTGACGTCTCTCAGGCCTTTGATAGAGTGTGGCTTGACGGCCTCATGCACAAAATCAAAACGACACTCCCTGTTTACACCCACAAGCTACTCGAGTCGTACCTCTACTATAGAGTCTATGCAGTGAGATGCAACGTTACTACGTCTGACGACCACATAATTGAAGCTGGAGTTCCTCAAGGCAGCGTACTGGGGCCAACCTTATACGTCATTTATACATCGGACATCCCTACAAACGAGCGCCTAACAACATCCACGTTTGCTGACGATACCGCGATCCTAAGCCGTTCCAGATGCCCTATTCAAGCAACATCAAAACTAGCTGATCATCTTGTGAAAGTAGAGAAATGGCTTTCAGACTGGCGTATTAAAATTAACGAACAAAAGTGCAAACACGTAACGTTTACCCTCAACAGGCAAACCTGCCCTCCGCTAACTTTGTATAACACTCAACTCCCCCAAGCTGATGTAGTAACGTACCTTGGCGTCCATCTTGACAGGCGGCTCACTTGGAATGAACATATTAAAGCTAAGAAAACGCACTTAGCTCTGAAGTCCATTAACCTTCATTGGCTTTTAAATGCTCGATCTCCCCTTTGCTTGGACTACAAGGTCCTATTGTACAGTTCTACTCTAAAACCAATCTGGACCTACGGCTCGCAGCTATGGGGAAACGCGAGCAACAGCAGCATTGATATCATTGAGCGAGCACAATCCAAGATCCTGAGAACTATCACTGGGGCACCATGGTATGTTCGGAACGAGAACATCCTTAGAGATCTTAACATTGTAACCGCGAAGGATGAAATAGCAAAACAGAAGGCGAACTACAACATCAAGCTATCTTCACATCCAAATCTTCTTGCAAGGCGTCTAACTCGGGTTTGCAATCGAACCCGCCTCCACCGCAACGACCTCCCAGCTCAGCAGTAATATATCGGGGCCCCCAGACCTTAATCAGTCGTCAAGACTGTAAATAAGTTATAATTATAAGATTTTTAAACTTGCTGTTAGTCCCGATAAGGAGAAGATCCAGCAAATAAAGCAAAAGTATAAAAAAAAAAAAAAAAAAAATTCATAAAATTAAGATTAAAGAATCAGCTTGTAAACTAACAATAGAGATACAATTGAGAGTCTGCAAGCTGGAACCTCTGGACCAATCCTGCGGTACTACCGGGCAGTAATGCTTCACAGGCATTGGCATGGCTTAGTATGCCGCTTCTGGGGGTGAACCATTCCGATCCCGCTCCATCCTGCGTAACCTCTTTCCAACTGTTTCAGCAAAACAGCACATTCCACCCCAGTTTGTATCGCTCTCCAGCATATGGCTAATAATGTTGGACACCTCAATTCGCACCCCGAGGATAGCTTCTGCCTGTCTTCTCTCTGTTGCAAATTTAGGGCATACTACTAACACATGCTCAGCAGTCTCTTCAGTGGCACACTCCTGGCATGGGGGGGACTCCTCGTGCCCATGTCCACTGAGAAGTTGTGTCAAGAAGAAAGTCAACTCCCCGTGCTTCCTGCTTATCCACTGCTCTATACGTGGAATTAGCCGATCCGTCCATCTGCCCTTGTCTGTGGCTTCCCATCGTCGTTGCCACTTTAAGAGGCTTCGCTCACGTTCAGCCGCTTTTATCTCCACTATCTCGGTTGGCATCTGCATAGAGCTTATGCGATTTTGAATATCCCTCCTCTCTTGTGCCAGTATATCGACGGGGATCACGCCCGCTATCACCATAGCAGCTTCTCCTGACACCGTGCGAAACGCTCTGCAGATCCTTAGAGCCCCCATTCTGTAGGACGCCTCGATGCCTTTCAAGTAGGATGTGCTGGTGGCGCTGGCCCAGATTTGGGCACCATACAAGACAGTGCTCGTGACCACGCTCTGCAGCAGCTGACGACGGCAGGTTTTCGGGCCTCCGTGATTTAGCATCATTCTACTGAGTGACCTGGTGACTTCTGCGGCTTTGATGCCCATCATTTGAAGATGCTCCCGGTAGCATAGCCGAGTGTCCAACATAACGCCCAGGTACCTGATGGCTCGTCGTGAAGTGATGGTCGCGTTACTTAGCCTTATTGTAGCAGTTTCCACCAGCTTCCGGCTGCTTATGAGGACCGCCTCAGTTTTATGCTCAGCCAGCTGAAGGCCAACTGACGACAGCCACCGTTGGATAGCGTCTATGGCTGTAGCAGCACGCTCCTCGGCAGTAGCCACATCCTTGGCAACCACAGTTAATGCCACATCATCCGCAAAACCAGTTATGTCAACTCCCGGCGCCAGGGCTAGGCGTAGGACTCCATCGTACACAATTTTCCACAGAGTTGGGCCTATTACAGAACCCTGTGGGACGCCACTAGTGATCTTGTACTTATCCGTGCCTTCCTCAGTGTCGAACAACAGCCACCTGTTGCCTAAGTAGCTCCCCAGCCGGGAATTCAGTCATGTGGTGAACGAATTCTATACGGCCGCTGTACAGAACGGTTCAGATTTAAGTTGCACATCCCTGATTCTGCAAACTTTCATTAGCGCGCTCTGTAGTCAGAATCGATCGTCTCTAAAAGTGAAATCCTCGCAGCAAATTCCGCTATAAGTTCACTCGTCTGCTTGAGTTTCTCATAGTGTTTGGTTGTACAAGACGCTGCTTAGAATCGTTTGCGTCGTGGTAAAAGTTCCCTGCAACAAAGTCCGCTACGAACTCGAACGTTTTAGTGAGTTTGACCCTGCGTTCAGCTGCAGAGAACGCTGCACAGAATTGTTTTTAAGCTGTGCGAAATACATGCAGCAAACTCCGCTATGAGTTCGCTCGTTTGCTTGAGTTCGACATAGCGTTCTGCTGCAGAGAACGCTGCTTGGAAATCTTTCTGAGCTGTGAGAAATACATGCAGCTAACTCCGCTATGAGTTCGCTCGTTTGCTTGAGTTTGACATTGCGTTCTGTTGCAGAGAACGCTGCTTGGATTTTTTCTTTGTTTCTTTGTTTGTATTCACTTTTGTAGGGTTGTCATAGGGTTTTGCAGCAGCTATTGCATTGTACAAAAAAACTAGATCAGCTACATTTTGTATGGGTTGCAACCCTTTTTGTATGTATTTCTTGCAGTTTTTCTTTTGCGTTTTAGTTAAGTGTCAGCTCGTGTTGCGCAAACAACATAAGTGAAGCGGTAAGTTAAATATATGTATATTGCGTATTTTAATATAATTTGCAAATAAAACACAATTTATATATTACACTCTACCACATTCGGCAGTGCTACTATTTTGTATACACACACAAGCCAGGTGAGTAAAATATAAAACACATAAAATACCACATTTGTAATAATTGTTTGTTTTTTCTTTCTTTTCAGTGTTCTTATGTATCTAAATTAGTTTAAGTTACTGTAAGAATGTAATAAAAGAATGTAAATCAATGTTTAAATAAAATTAATCAATCAAAACATGTATAAACATTTTATTTCTACTGCCGTGCAGATTTGCCGGTAATTAGGGATGGGGTAGTTCAATAAGAATTCCAACCAGATTTCGTACTAGAACCAGCCAGAATTCCAACTAGAATTATTATACAGCAGAATCGCGCATACAGAAAAGTATGCAGCAGAACCCTGCGAAGAACTCACTAAAACGTTCGAGTTCGTAGCGGAGTCTGCCTCGTGGTTTTCTAAATTTCCTACAGAGAATTTTGGCCACGCATGTATAAAAGCGAATGAGGGTTTTACACGAACTCGGCACGCAGAATTGTGAGCGCGCTGTACGAATTCTGTACAGTTTTCTGCGACAAATTTACCATTGGGTCCTTATTATCGCCATCAGCCATTGTGGGATGTTGAAATCTCGCAGAGCTTCCAGTATGCGCAGCCACGATGCAGAGTTGAAGGCGTTTTTCACGTCAAGAGTGACCACCAGGCAATATTGCTTCGTGCCACCCTTCCAACGCTTTCTTTCAATTGCCTTCTGGGCGATGCTTGTCACTCGTGAGATGGCATCCGTTGTTGAGCGTGCTTTCCGAAAACCGTATTGGTGATCGGAAAGGCCACCCGCACGAGATATGGCGTCATGTAAACGAGAGCATATCAATCTCTCGAATATTTTGCCAATATTGTCCAGCAAGCAGATCGGTCTATATGCCGAGGGATCATCCGGTGGCTTTCCAGGCTTCGGTATAAGTACCAGGCGTTGCTCCTTCCATGCTGCTGGGAAAACTCCTTCGCTGAGGCATTTATTGAAAAGTGTCATAAACACGTTTGCCTGAAGACTAATTGCCAGTTTTAGCACTCTATTCGGAATGCCGTCTGTTCCAGGTGCCGTTTCATTCTTCGTTCTCCGCGCAGCTTGGATAATTTCATCCTCGGTGACGCTATCGATAAGCTCACCGCTGCGGTCACTGTTCATGATAACAGCATCACATTCTGGCTGGGTTGGAAATAGAGTGCTCACAATAGCCGTCAGTTGTGACCTACTCGTTGGCATTGAGTTTTTTAAAATCCTCGTTTTCTTCATGACTAACTTGTACGCTTGGCCCCAGGGATCACAGTCTGCCTCCTCGCATAGCTTCATGAAGCATAGTCTTTTTTGTTCCCTTATGGCTTTCTTTAAGGACCTTCGCTTTTCACTGTAGAGTGTACGTAGATTTAGGCATCCGTACCTCGCGCTTTGCTGTATGCGCGTCTTGCGTTGATGCAATCCGCACGAGCCTTCGCAATGTGCTCCGACCACCAATATACAGCTTCATGACGTCTGAATCCCTTTGTGCGCTGCATGCTCGCATCACATGCGAGTTTGATAGCTAGAACTGTCTGCTGGGCCATTTCCTCCGCCGTTCCACTAATGGACAAATCGCCATTGGCGAGTCGAAACGCTACGATGTTGAGTGTAGCAATTTTGTAGTGCGTGCTCGTTGTTGTGCTGGGTTGTCGAGTGTTTCTGCCACCAAAGCTAAAAATGATGGCCTTGTGGTCACTCGCTGTGTATGCGTCGCTGACACGCCATGTTGCTGATCTGGCAAGACAGTTTGACGCAAAAGTTAGGTCGACGACAGAGCCCATGCCACCTCGGCTGAAAGTGTGACTGGAGCCATTATTTAGGAGATCGACGTCGAGCGACGCAAAGGCATCAAGAAGCACCCTGCCTCTGGCGTTGGTGATCGGTGACCCCCATTCCACAGACCAAGCATTGAAATCGCCGGCGACCACAGCAGGAGAATGCCCACGGACATCCTCGACCAGATCATCCATTACCCTGCTAAATTTCGCCATAGTCAGGCTGGGCGCCATGTAGCAGCTGTAAAACCATACCCCTTTGGTCTGTGCTCTAACGTAGCTACACAGAAAAAAAAATGCCATTCTAAAATCAAGTTTAAAATTCTTGATTCAAGCCTGCATTTTTTAAGTATGTTTTCAGGATTAATCTGAATAATCAAGCCTGTATCGGGATTGAAATGGGAAAATAAGCCTTAATTACTTGATTCAATCCTAAAAATACTCAAATAGTGCCGTTGATCATCACAATTGCTGAGAGTGAGAGCAATATTCTCTCTCGGCCTCTCTAATTTGAACCGAAATTGTTCTCAGCTGAGCTGAAACTCTTTCGTTTGCTGAGCGCATCGCGCTGATTTCACAATTGCACGTCAGTGTGAATTTGACAATCAAAGAATTCAAAACGCGAGTGTGAAATGGAAGACGATAAAAAAAGTGACGCCGCAGATCAACTGCTTGAGCTTCTAAAGCAATTTCAATTAGAGGAGGCCTATGAGTATTTAATTGGTAAGTAAATGCTACAAATTAAATATTATATGTACATATGTATGTATAAAGTGAAAAAAGTAAATAATATGTGTGTATAAGTTAAAAAAAAACGGCGTCCAAAAAAAAAAATTTGTAAATACATATACACTAGCCAGAAAAACTATGCGTACACCCTTATTTTTGCTTTAACAGCTATGTTAGTGAAGTTATCACAGTAAAAAAAATATATTTGGAAAGGTCGTTCAAATTCCGTTTAAATGATGCAAAAATATTCTTAGCCCATTAAGTACCCATTGAATATTTTGAGTTCAAAAATAAGTCAATTTTTCAACTTTTTTCCTCGATTTTTTCCAAAAAATGTTGGGATGCAAAAAAATTCTTGAAACAATTCTAGGAATGATTGCAAAAAAAAAATTTTTCAAAAATATTTTTGTTAGTATTTTTTTAAATTGTTTGTGCGCTGCATGCTCGCATCACATGCGAGTTTGATAGCTAGAACTGTCTGCTGGGCCATTTCCTCCGCCGTTCCACTTATGGACAAATCGCCAATGGCGAGTCGAAACGCTACGATGTTGAGTGTAGCAATTTTGTAGTGCGTGCACTTTGTTGTGCTGGGTTGTCGAGTGTTTCTGCCACCAAAGCTAAAAATGATGGCCTTGTGGTCACTCGCTGTGTATGCGTCGCTGACACGCCATGTTGCTGATCTGGCAAGTCAGTTTGACGCAAAAGTTAGGTCGACGACAGAGCCCATGCCACCTCGGCTGAAAGTGTGACTGGAGCCATTATTTAGGAGCTCGACGTCGAGCGACGCAAAGGCATCAAGGAGCACCCTGCCTCTGGCGATGGTGATCGGTGACCCCCATTCCACAGCCCAAGCATTGAAAACGCCGGCGACCACAGCAGGAGAATGCCCGCGGACATCCTCGACCAGATCATCTATTACCCTGCTAAATTCTGCCATAGTCAGGCTGGGCGCCATGTTGCAGCTGTATAACCATACCCCTTTGGTCTGTGCTCTAACGTAGCTACACAGAAAAAAAAATGCCATTCTAAAATCAAGTTTAAAATTCTTGATTCAAGCCTGCATTTTTTAAGTATGTTTTCAGGATTAATCTGAATAATCAAGCCTGTATCGGGATTGAAATGGGAAAATAAGCCTTAATTACTTGATTCAATCCTAAAAATACTCAAATAGTCCCGTTGATCATCACAATTGCTGAGAGTGAGAGCAATATTCTCTCTCGGCCTCTCAAATTTTAACCGAAATTGTTCTCAGCTGAGCTGAAGCTCTTTCGTTTGCTGAGCGCATCGCGCTGATTTCACAATTGCACGTCAGTATGAATTTGACAATCAAAGAATTTAAAACGCGAGTGTGAAATGGAAGACGATAAAAAAAGTGACGCCGCAGATCAACTGCTTGAGCTTCTAAAGCAATTTCAATTAGAGGAGGCCTATGAGTATTTAATTGGTAAGTAAATGCTACAAATTAAATATTATATGTACATATGTATGTATAAAGTGAAAAAAGTAAATAATATGTGTGTATAAGTTAAAAAAAAACGGCGTCCAAAAAAAAAATTTGTAAATACATATACACTAGCCAGAAAAACTATGCGTACACCCTTATTTTTGCTTTAACAGCTATGTTAGTGAAGTTATCACAGTAAAAAAAATATATTTGGAAAGGTCGTTCAAATTCCGTTTAAATGATGCAAAAATATTCTTAGCCCATTAAGTACCCATTGAATATTTTGAGTTCAAAAATAAGTCAATTTTTCAACTTTTTTCCTCGATTTTTTCCAAAAAATGTTGGGATGCAAAAAAATTCTTGAAACAATTCTAGGAATGATTGCAAAAAAAAAATTTTTCAAAAATATTTTTGTTAGTATTTTTTTAAATTGTTTGTGCGCTGCATGCTCGCATCACATGCGAGTTTGATAGCTAGAACTGTCTGCTGGGCCATTTCCTCCGCCGTTCCACTTATGGACAAATCGCCAATGGCGAGTCGAAACGCTACGATGTTGAGTGTAGCAATTTTGTAGTGCGTGCACTTTGTTGTGCTGGGTTGTCGAGTGTTTCTGCCACCAAAGCTAAAAATGATGGCCTTGTGGTCACTCGCTGTGTATGCGTCGCTGACACGCCATGTTGCTGATCTGGCAAGTCAGTTTGACGCAAAAGTTAGGTCGACGACAGAGCCGATGCCACCTCGGCTGAAAGTGTGACTGGAGCCATTATTTAGGAGCTCGACGTCGAGCGACGCAAAGGCATCAAGGAGCACCCTGCCTCTGGCGATGGTGATCGGTGACCCCCATTCCACAGCCCAAGCATTGAAATCGCCGGCGACCACAGCAGGAGAATGCCCGCGGACATCCTCGACCAGATCATCTATTACCCTGCTAAATTCTGCCATAGTCAGGCTGGGCGCCATGTTGCAGCTGTATAACCATACCCCTTTGGTCTGTGCTCTAACGTAGCTACACAGAAAAAAAAATGCCATTCTAAAATCAAGTTTAAAATTCTTGATTCAAGCCTGCATTTTTTAAGTATGTTTTCAGGATTAATCTGAATAATCAAGCCTGTATCGGGATTGAAATGGGAAAATAAGCCTTAATTACTTGATTCAATCCTAAAAATACTCAAATAGTCCCGTTGATCATCACAATTGCTGAGAGTGAGAGCAATATTCTCTCTCGGCCTCTCAAATTTTAACCGAAATTGTTCTCAGCTGAGCTGAAGCTCTTTCGTTTGCTGAGCGCATCGCGCTGATTTCACAATTGCACGTCAGTATGAATTTGACAATCAAAGAATTTAAAACGCGAGTGTGAAATGGAAGACGATAAAAAAAGTGACGCCGCAGATCAACTGCTTGAGCTTCTAAAGCAATTTCAATTAGAGGAGGCCTATGAGTATTTAATTGGTAAGTAATTGCTAAAAATTAAATACAGGGTGACCAGAAATAACGGAGACAAACATTTTTAATTATAATTTTACTAAACGAGAGAAATTTAGCAAAGCAACAATTAGTAACGATAAAGTGGATCACTAGTAGTAAGATTCCCAGCCGGTTTCGAAATGGTCTAATCCAGTTGCCATGCACAGGCCCAAACGTGATCTAAAATTGTTGGCCATGGGCCGCAGGTCGGCGATAGGAGCGCATCCTTTTCACAGATGAGAAGCTGTTCACCGTCGAGCAGGCCCACAACCACCAAAACGACTGGATCTGGTCCGTAGAGGTTCCGAGTACGTCGGCCATTGTCAAACATCGCCAAAATCCGAAGTCCGTTATGGTCTAGGGCGGCATTTACGCCAGCGGCAAGAAACCCCTGGTTTTCGTGGATCAAGGGGTTAAAAGAAACCAAGAAGTGTACCGCCGCGACATTTTCGACGCCGTGGTAATTCCTTGGGCCCAGCTGCACTTCGGCGATGCGGACTGGACTTTTCACCAGGACTCCGGCCGGCTCACAAGGCGAAAATGACGCAAGACTGGTGCAAAACCCATTTTCCGGACTTCACCTCGTCTGCTGAATGGCCACCCTACTCGCCGGATCTCAACCCGATGAACTACAGCGTGTGGTCGACATTGGAGGCCAGGACCTGTGCTAAGCCTCACAAAAGTTTGGAGGCGCTGAAGCAATCGCTGCTCTTGGAATGGAACCGACTGTCTCCCGAGGACCTGCGGCCCATGGCCAACAATTTTAGATCACGTTTGGGCCTGTGCATGGCAACTGGATTAGACCATTTCGAAACCGGCTGGGAATCTTACTACTAGTGATCCACTTTATCGTTACTAATTGTTGCTTTGCTAAATTTCTCTCGTTTAGTAAAATTATAATTAAAAATGTTTGTCTCCGTTATTTCTGGTCACCCTGTATTATATGTACATATGTATGTATAAAGTGAAAAAAGTAAATAATGTGTGTGTATAAGTTAAAAAAAAAACGGCGTCCAAAAAAAAAATTTGTAAATACATATATGTATGTATATGTGCAAGTGTGTGTGTGTGTAATATAATAAAAATATTACTAACATATGTATTAACATACACTCGATTTGCTGGCGAAAATCCTCTAGCTGAACCCTCCCCGAGGGTGCCGGCTGGGCAATGGACACTGCATTGAACCGGGCGACCGGGAGATGCACTGTCTCTTGCTCGCCCGAGGCAATGTGGTGTCTAGCTAAGGTGGAAGTTCGATTTCGAACCGAAACCATGGCTAGAGGTATACTTGGCGGCTAAGAATAAAACGCTATGGGGTGGCCCCCCAGAAAATAATTAGCCAACCCCGTCATATCATGACGATCATGGAGGAAGATTTGAAGGACGCAACTCGGGCTGGGATATCAGCCCAAACGTCGGTGGGAGGCGTGACTGCTACCATCGGCGGGCACGGTGAGGAGCAATCCTCTCTGCGTGTCGCCAGCGGTCACTCATCGAGAGCAGCAACCCCGCTGCAAAGACAGGATGGAGTGGTGCTGGAACCCCTGGTTACGGACACGGAGTTCGTGTTCACAGGCCCATCACTAACGGAATTAGAGCTAGCGCAAGCGTTGGCTCGAATGCCGTTAAATGATGAGCCACAGAACATGGACTCCGTCGACGTGACCCCGGTTTCAGACCCGCCCAAAGAAAAGAGGCAATCAAGCCCAGCCGAACTCCGGCGCAAACAGCGCAACGGATACAAGGCCGCACTCAAGTTCCTTAAGGGACTTGAAGGCCGCAGTCCGGAGACGCTGACCGCGCAGGAGACGAGGCTAAAGAAAAAGCACGAGTACAACGTGCGGCGATTTGAGAGGTTGGCTAATCCTAGCAGCACTCAGGTTGTCGCACAAAGTACGAGTGCTAAAGCCAGTGGCCACAGGGACTGCAAGCACGCAAGCTGCAGCCACTTCGAGCAGGAAGGAAACTCCTTCCACATCGAAGACGGCTGTAGCACCTGTGCCCAACTCCCAGGCCACTGTGACAGCTGCTCCGACCAAACCCACCAAGAAGGAGGGACCGGTCGGGAAGCGAAAGGAGCCCTCTGCCAGCAAAAGGCAGAGATCGGACGACTCAGGGAAGGCGTCGGATAGCAAACGGCTGCGCCCAGAAGGAATTCTGGCCAGCCTCAGCTCCAAGCCGGAACTGCAGGCAGTCATCATCGACAGGAACGACCCGGAAGGGAAGTTCACAGTCGAGAACTGGCTCAAGCTGGAGGAGAAGATCAACCAGGCACTACATGACGCCATGTGCCGGCCAGTGAATCCGTTCCTGGCCGAGTTCGATGGCATCAAGTGGTTCAAGGGCGCCAAAGCTGTGGCCTGTGCCAACGAGGAATCCCTGCGGTTCCTTAAAGACACTATCCATAGCATTGGTGAACTTTGGCCTGGTGCGAAGATTGACGTCGTTCCCACAGACCAAGTCCCTGAGCGAACGATCATTAAGGTTTGGATCCCACCTCCAATCATGGAGGATCGAACCATTCTGGACATGATCAAACGCCAGAACGAAGACTGCGTCACAGAGGACTGGACGATCAAGAGAGGATTGGCCCGTGACAAAGGAAACGGCAAGGAGCTCTGGATCAGTATTGGTCCAGAATCCAAGAGCCACCTCCTGCGGAAGCAAGGCCAGCTGAAGATGGGAATGGGTAGCCTCAAAGCATTCATTCCCGGAGGCAAGGAGGACGCAAAGGATGTTAGGTCAACCGGAGAGACTGAAAGTGGTACAGATTAATCTGCATCACTCTAGTGTCCCTTCGATTGACCTACTACGGTACATGGACAAGGAGGGGGTAGACGTGGCTCTCGTCCAGGAACCCTGGATCGTACGAGACAGGGTTTGCGGACTGAGTTCTCGCGGATATCACCTCCTTGTCCCACATACTGTGGGTAAGTCAAGAACCTGTATCGTGATAAGGGCTGGACTTAATGTTATCTTCTCTTCTCGTTACAGTAGCAGTGACCTGACGGTAGGATTATGCGAGCGAAGGAACGGGCCCAACCTATACCTGGTCTCGGCATATCTACCGTATGAGGAAAAAGACCCCCCATCGGACATTGTCAAAGCCCTCATTCAGCAGGGTATCGACGTCATCCTGGGATGCGACGCTAATGCTCACCACACCCTGTGGGGGAGCACGGATACTAATGATAGGGGGGAGTCGTTGCTAGAGTTCGCATTACTCACGAACCTTGTTGTGTGTAACAGGGGTAATCACCCCACATTCCGCAACAAGAACCGTGCAGAGGTTATTGATGTAACCCTAGCGACCAACAGCGATTCCCTATGTATAGATAACTGGCACGTATCCAAAGAGTGCTCTTTCTCAGATCACTCCCGGATAGTGTTTGAAGTAAGATGGTCCCGAGAGGAAAAGTTGCCTTTCAGGAACCCAAAAAGAACGGACTGGGACGAGTTCTCACGGTATGTTAGGGACTCTCTTCCAAACCATCCAGTGGAACGGATGAGCCACCCTGACATTCTAGAGAGGTCCACCCAGATCGTAACAAAAGCACTCTTTACAGCCTTTCTCAAATCCTGCCCTATCAGCCGAACACCAAAGCCCAATCGCAGCACGTGGTGGACACCGGAGCTTGGCCAGATTAGGAAGGAAACGAGAAGACTGTACAACAGAGCAAAGGCAGGAAATTGTCAAGGTGATTGGAACGCCTATCACCTTGGCTTCAAAATTTTCAAAAAGAAATGCAGAAGAGCCAAAAGAGACTCATGGGCCGCCTTCTGTGAGGATCTGACTAGTACCACTGAGGCGTCCAGACTTCGGAGGCTGCTAGCAAAGGATCCGGCCAAACCTGGTCTTTTGTGTGACCAGGACGGCAATTTTGCGAAGGATAGCCAAGAGTCTCTGCAACTCCTCATGAACACTCACTTCCCGGGCTGCCTGGCAGCTGATGACGATAGTGGGACCTCCACTCTCACTATCAGCGGGGAACCGGGTGGTGAGATAAGCTTGGAGAGTAAGGCGACAATAGACGATATCGTTAGTGAAGAAAAGATAATCTGGGCTATCATGTCATTCCACCCCTACAAGTCTGCAGGACCGGATGACATCAGACCAGTCATGCTGCAGACAGTGTGTCAACACCTCCTGCCATGGCTCCTAGAAATCTTCAGGGGATGCCTCGTCACGGGATACATCCCAAAAAGCTGGAGAGAAGTGAGAGTGGCCTTCATTCCCAAGGCAGGAAAGATAAACCACTGCTCACCAAAAGACTACAGACCCATCAGTCTATCCTCGTTTTTACTGAAAACGCTGGAACGAGTCTTAGATCTGTACCTGAGAACTAAGCTTACACCTCAAGTTTTTAGCGGGGCTCAACATGCCTATCTTAAAGGCAGATCAGTTGAGACCGCACTACATGAGGTAGTTGGCGCAATAGAAAGATCCTTGCAGAGAAAGGAGTTTGCGTTGGCGGCCTTTCTTGATATAGAAGGTGCCTTCAACAATGTCAGGATCGAGTCCATAACGACTGCATTAGTCAAAATTGGCTCACACCCGACGATCACCCAATGGCTTGGCAATATGCTTCGCTGCAGGGTGATCAACGCCCAGCTCTGCACCTCGACAATAAGAAGGAAGGCTACGAGAGGAACCCCACAGGGGGGAGTCATTTCTCCCCTTTAGTGGAATCTTGTTCTTAATGGCCTTCTGTTAAGACTAAAACATACAGGATGCAACGTCACAGCCTATGCGGACGACCTTGTTCTACTGATAACTGGCAAATTTCTGCCCACAATCAGTGAACTTATGGAGAACGCACTGGGCCTGACGCTGCGTTGGGCAGAAAAGAACGGTCTGGGGGCAAACCCACAAAAGACCGAACTCGTTCTGTTCACAAGGAAGACTAAGATAGAGAGCTTCAGACTTCCTACACTAGGAGGAACGCAGCTAAAGCTATCAAAGGAGGCAAAGTACCTGGGAGTAATCCTCGACTCCAAACTCTCCTGGAAGAGAAACTCGGAGGAGAGGATGAAAAAGGCGTTACAAGCCTTCTATGTATGCAAGAAAACGTTTGGGAAAAGATGGGGACTGCAGCCGCGAATCATTCACTGGTTCTACACTGCAGTCGTCAGACCCATCTTAACCTATGGAGCTCTGGTAGGTGGAAGCTGCTCCACGCTCACCTACGATATCTCCAAAAGGTGCAAAGACTTGCTTGCTTGGGGATCACAGGTTGTGTACGCTCTACCCCTCAAGCGGCCTTGGACGTCATACTGAACTTGGACCCAATAGGGGTATTCCTACAGCACTCGGCTGCAAGGAGCGCAGTCAGGCTGAGGGCGCTGAGCCTCCTCAAGTCGGGTGCCAAAGGGCACAGCACTATCCTACCCTCGGTAGGACACACAGCTGTGGCTGAGGAGTACGACTACTTTGTCCAAGAACACAAATGGGGTGACAGCTTTACAGCAGTCATCCCGGATAGACAGAATGGCAGCAAGAAACCCCTCTAAGGCGGAACGAGCTGTCATTTTATACAGATGGATCAAAGACGGAAGAAGGCACAGGAGCGGGGGTCTACGCCAGCGACCCAGCTGTGCAGCTTTCTTTTCGTCTCCCAGATTGGTGCAGCGTGTTCCAAGCAGAGATCTATGCTGTCTGGCAAGCGATCAAGTTGATATACACCTTGGAGGGACCTGCAAGGAACATATCAATCTACATTCGACAGTCAGGCCGCAATAAAGGCTCTGTCCACGAACACAGTCAAGAGCAAGCTCACCCGAAACACGGCCGCAGCTCTGAACCAATGTCAGCACCACTCCATCAGACTCGTCTGGGTGCCAGGACACACGGGAGTGTCTGGTAATGAGATGGCTGACGAGTGTGCTAGAGCCGGATCAGCGCTGCCGGCTAGTTGCGCGGTGGCAGATATATGCAAGCCTATCCAGTATGCACTCTCGGAACTAACAAGAACCGAAAGGGCGACGGCAGATAGACACTGGGCAGCGATACTGGGCTGTCTTGTCTCAAAAGCACTCTGGCCAAGATACAACCCACAGCGAACTGCCGAACTCCTACACTTCAACAAGAACAGGATAAGGCTACTGACGGGGGTCTTGACTGGACACTGCCATATCGGCCGTATGGCACAGCGATATGGTGGGCCCTATCAGGACTTCTGTCGCAGCTGTGGGGACGAAGAAGAGATGGAAAGTGTCCAACACCTTCTCTGTGACTGTCCTGCACTTCAAAGAGGGCGTAACCGATTCCTCGGAAAACCCTTCTTTGTTGATCTGGGCAGTCTCGCGAATGTGCGGCTAGAAGACCTGGCACACTTTCTAGACTCCACTGGCTGGTTTCACGGGCGGCCGTAGCCCAAAGAGACCAGCGGGCTGACAAAGAATGATTAGACGTATCCTTCCCCATATCCCATCAACCCTTCCACACCCCTTTCGATTCCTACAGCTTTATTCAGAAATCGCAATGGGCCAATTGGCTTCTGGGTGCTCTCAACTTCGGTTGAGCTGTCTGGTCGTCCTATCCTATCCTAAACATACACAAACGAAGTGCAGTGAATCAAAAACAACAAAAAGAAACATGCAAAAAACTGTTCGCGGTAAAATTTTAGATGCGACCGACGCGTCGCCAACGTCAACAGCTATACATTTGTGCACACATATGTACATACATACATGCATAGACTCGCCTGAAAAACAATGCGTACAAGCTCAAAGCAAAACTTTGCCAAAAAATAATACTGTCCTCATTTTTTTAAATGAATAAGACATTTATCATAAATAATATTTTGTAAGTTTCTCTTTGAGCTTGATTTGCTTTTCTGATGAGTCTATGTCTGCATACACACATGTATATATGTATGTATGTTTGTATGTACTGTAGCGTGATCAACACTACTATTCAACATACCCAACTAATGTAAGGGTATATCAAACCAAATATACAATAACCCATTTAGCGACACTTTGTTGCTAAGCATAACACAAGCCAAAGTACATTCGAAATATGATCGTCCACTTATGAGTGGCCTGATCGCGGCGCAGAATATGCAACGTCTGCATATTCGGCCGCATACCATTCCTTTGTCTTGCGTTATGTATATACTCAATGTATATGCCATAAGTGTATACATATATGCATATGATCACTACATTCTCCCGCTCTGCCGCTGTACTCAGCGACAGAGACATATATAATAACGAGTTCCGACTTTAGTTTATTTTAAACTAGTCGGCGGTGCTACAGTCGAGCGGTACTCGACTGTCGGAGACCCCGTACTTATTATAAAGATATCTCAAACAACAAAAAGATTTTCATATTAAGACTTGATTTTCGACTGATTGTTCCTATAGCAGCTATATGATATAGTAATCCGATTTCAATCAAATTTGGTCAGTATGTATGGGACCATCTTTCATGCATATTCTGTTAGTTTGGTTGAAATATCTCAAACAGCAAAAAAGTTTTCCATACTAAGACTTGATTTTCAACTGATTGTTCCTATGGGAGCTATATGATATAGTAGTTCGATTCCAACCAAATTTGGTCTGTATGTATGAAACCATCTTTTATGCATATTCTGTCAGCTTGGTTGAAATATCTCAAACAACAAAAAAGATTTTCATACTAAGACTTGATTTTCGACTGATTGTTCCTATGGCAGCTATATGATATAGTAATCCGATTTCAATTAAATTTGGTCATAATGTATGGGACCATTTTTTATGCATATTCTGTCAGTTTGGTTGAAATATCTCAAACAGCAAAAAAGGTTTCCCTACTAAGACTTGATTTTCAACTGATTGTTCCTATGGGAGCTATATGATATAGTAGTTCGATTCCAACCAAATTTGGTCAGTATGTATGAGACCATCTTTTATGCATATTCTCAACATCAAAAACATTTTATCACAAACAACAAAAAAGATTTTCATACTAAGACTTGATTTTCGACTGATTGTTCCTATGGCAGCTATATGATATAGTGGTCCGATCCAAAATCTAAAACAAACTCGATCTGCTCTTAATATAGACGAGCCTACATACCAAGTTTGGAGTTTCTAGCTCTTATAGTCTCTGAGATCTAGGCGCTCTTACAGCACGACGGACGGACGGACGGACGGACAGACGGACAGACGGACATGGCTATATCGACTCGGCTGTTGATGCTGATCAAGAATATATATACTTTATGGGGTCTGCCACGCCTCCTCCTGCCTGTTACGCACATTTTTTTTGTGACAAAGTTAATAGACCCCTTTACTTTTTTAAAGTACGGGGTCTAAAAAAATATAACTTTATTAAAATAGAAAACTTAAAGCGAGTTGAACATCGGAGTTTGATAATAATTCAAGACGTCGCTTAGCAAACCTCGGCTGTGAGCTTTTGGAGATGAGCTTTGCGCTCTAATATAAACAGAGAGAGATCTTAGGGATCGCTCTCATTGAGAAGACGAATATTTGGGTGCTAAGCAACAGCCTGGATTTGTGCCGCGTCGGCAGATTTGACCCTTGGTGGGAATAGCAATTCTAGCGGATGTTTACATTAACTGTTTCGATCGTGGGAGCGCTTGAATTGTTATTTTCACCAGCTTCTTATTCTTATTGATATCTTATTACTTGATAGGGGGAATATGTGTGAGAATATTTAAGTGGCTATGTGCATTACATATGTTACTTCCCCATCCATAAAAAATTAGCCTGTCCTCAGGCGGTAATATTAGGGTATAGTGTTGGCTCGGGCTCGAGAACAATATTTGCAGTTTCATTTGATATAGGGTTTAATTGAACATTATTTGATTGTGGGATTGTTTGTTTCTTATATTTAACAATAATTTTGCGTGGTATGCTTTTATACTTATAGCTAAAATATGATACTAGTATAATTACAATAATTATAAGTGTTGTTAAAGTAATAATTTGAAATGTGTTGTAATGTTTAGTTTGATGTTGTACAATTTCTTTTGCTTGGATATATGAGAGTGGTTCTAGTTTAGTTACATTATTGTTTACATAAATAGTTTGTGTGTAATCTAAAATAGTACTTGTGATCAATATTTCTTCCAATTGAATTGAACAATTTAATGCTTTAATAATATTATTACTTTCTATTGTTATTTCTCGGTTTATACAATTTTGATTTAAAATAGTCTTAGGTAAGTTCCCAGTTAACATTACATTAGGCTCTACATATTTTGTTTCAAAAGATTTATGTGTTTTTGAATATCTACATTCAGTTGTGTCTTGGTTTAAAATTCCTGTTTTACACTTGTTCATTACTAGATCCTTTGTCTTTTCGGTATATACTTTATTATTCTGTATAAAATATTTGACGTGTATAATTTCAGTTAAAATGTTTCGGTTTGCGTCTGGGTATGGAACTATTTCAAAAATTGGCGTATTGATGATTTCGCGTGGAATATGGGAAATTATCAAAATTTCATTTGTAGTTGTTTTTAACCATGTAGAAGTCTTAATATTTAAAATTTTTTCAGAGTTTACGTGGGATAATGGACTGTGTTTTAGTAATTTTGGATTAAATATACCTAATCTTGTTAGCTTCATTCCTAGCTCTATGTCTTCGATATATTCTGTAAATTCTTGTAGATTAAATGTAATTATTGCTAATTTGTTGTCTGCTTCGTTAATATATGTTAAAGTATTTGTAACTTCTATTCCTCTATTTATTACATCGATTATTTGGTTTAGTTCATTTGCTTGAACGCTGTTTTCTGATAAGTTATTTATTTTGCATTCAAGTTCTGCTTTGTCTTCTTGATCTAACGTGCCAAATAGGTATTTATAAAATGTTCCCATAAAATTGATAAGGCCTCTTTTGTTGCGTTTTGCTATTCTTATGCCGTTCATTTCTCTTTCCAATTTTTCTGTTAAATATTGAATTTGGGATAGTGTTTCAAATTCTTTAGCTTGTTTCATTAAATTATTGAATGTATTTTCGATTTTTGTAAGATTAACAGCTAGATAGTGGTATTCGTAATTTATTGGTAAGTTAATAGTTCCTGTTTTAAATATAAGGTAACCGTTTTTCGATTGGATTGGGTTTACTTCTAAGCTTTGGCCATTGGTTTGTTGGATGAAATACATTAGTAAGAATTGTATTATAAAAGGAATTATTTTATATTGTAGTTTCCTGATTTGGGTTGTCATTAGGCGATGATCTGGAATTATCATATTTGCTCTTGTTAATTTTCTTTTTCTTTTTAAATTTAGATTTGTAGTGTATTATTTTTTCTCCCTCTGTTGGTCTCTTCGAAATGTTTTTCGTCTACTTGTCTCAAATTACCGGTTTTTCTGAATGGATTAGTTGATTTTGAGCGTACCAAAGGTGATTCTCTATAATTAGTATCAATTTGAAAATCTGAACGTTTTTCATTTAATTTATCTATTTGAATTGTTTTGTTTAGTTGTGTGTTATACTCTGGGGTTCCCGCGTATATAAAAATGTCTGCTGGTGTTCTACCTGTTGTATTATGAACGGTTTTGTGATTATATGTGTAAAGTATTATTTCAAATCTAGTAAGCTTATTTTCTGGATCTGATTCGATGTTTATTATTCTTAATTTTTCATTAATAGTTTTATGAAATCTTTCTACGTCAGATATGCCATTTTTACTTGTTGTGATATTTATATCTACTCCTTCAGTTTTTAGCCATATTTGTAGTGCTGAGCACATAAATGCTGAATTTTTGTCTGCTTTAATTTCTTTTGGTTTTCCCATTTCATTGAAAATTTTAAGTAATGCTCTTTTAGCTTCTAACCAATCTCTACCGTTTACTTCGATTAGGGACGCGAATTTTGAATAAATGTCTATGCAAGAAAGAAATTGTTTATTGTCTACCATATAAAAATCAATAACGTATTTTTCTCTGGGATTGAAAGTTTCTGGCGTTAACTCGAAAGCTAACTTTGTGTCTCTATGTTCTGTTTTCGCAATGTTACAGATTTGGCAGTCATTAATAATATTTTGAATTAAGTTTTGGTAATCTGGATAGTAATATTTCTCTTTAAATAATGATGTTAGTTTCTGTATACCTGGGTGTAATAATTCTTTATGTGTTTTTATAACGAAGTCTTTGAATTCTGCGTATGTTGGAATGTCTTGTAATTTTTTAGTAGATCTCATTACTTTGGTTAAATTGTTGGGACTGATTATTTCTATGAAAGCAGTTTGAAAAGTTAAGAAATCTGTTTCACAATGAAAATAGATTACGCTTTTCTTTGTACATAAATATTCTTTGATTAGTTCTTTGGCATGAGTGTTGGTCATTTCTTTATACATAATTTAAATTTTAGTTTTATGAAAATAATTTATTACGTTTACTTCGTTTGTATTGTGTTTAATAAATTCGATCTGCCTATTGTAATAGTTGATTGGCCTTTCTGTAATCGAGATATAATTTTGATTATCGTCTTGTGCACTGTGTATAGTTGCTGCTGTACTGTTGGGAGATTCTCCTAATAAATTTTCTTCAAGTTTAATTCTTGACAAAGCATCGGCAACATAATTTTCTTTGCCAGGGACATATTTTATGTGATAGTCAAATTCATTTAATTTGATCTTCCATCTTTGAAGTTTCATGTTTGGCTCTTTAACATTGTTTAACCAAAATAGGGGTTTATGATCACTGAGGATTTCGAATTTCCTGCCAAAAAGATAGGACCTGAAGTATTTAGTGGCCCAAACAATAGCTAAAAGTTCTTTTTCTATTGCTGAATAATTTATTTCGTGTTCATTTAGTGTTCGACTTGCACAGCATATTGGCTTATGGTTTTGTGATAACACGGCACCTATAGCAATATTGCTTGCATCTGTAGTTAACGAAAAAGGTTTTTCAAAGTTTGGATAAATTAGTATCGGATCAGATGTAATAAGTATTTTTAGTTTTTCAAATGCTGAAATATATTCTTTGTTATTTATGTCAATTGTTGCATTTTTCTTGAGTTTTAAAGTCATTGGTTTCACGATTTGGGCAAAGTTTGGTATGAATTTTCTGTAATAACCACAGAGTCCTAGAAATGACTTGATTTCTTTTGTTGTTCTGGGTATTGGGAAATTTATAATTGCGTTGACTTTTATTGGATTTGGTTTTATACCCTCAGTTGTGACAATGTGACCGAGGAACTCAGTTTCTTTTCTCAAAAATTCACATTTGTTCAACTGCAATTTTAAATTGGCTTCCCTGAGTTTATTAAAAACTCTTTTCAATGATAATATGTGTTCTTCCAATGAAGTGGAATACACTATTATGTCATCCATGTAGACTAAACAATCCTTATAGATTAAATCTTCTAAAAGGTTGTTCATGCAACGTTGAAAAGTTGCAGGAGCGTTTTTGAGTCCAAATGGCATGCGAGTGTACTCGTAATGGCCATTTTTTGTCGAAAAAGCAGTCTTTGGGATTGAATCAGCATCCATTTGGATCTGATGAAAGCCTTTCGCCAGGTCAATGGTAGTGAAATATTGACATTTTCCGAGTTTGTCTAATATATCATCCATGACTGGTATTGGGTATTTATCGTCAACTGTGATTTCATTAAGGTTTCGGTAGTCAATTACTATCCTAAACTTTTGTTTTCCTGATGCGTCACTTTTCTTTGGTACAATCCAAATTGGTGAGCAATAAGGAGAATTCGATTTTCTTATGATTCCCTGTTTTATCATTTCTTTCATTTGGATTTCGACCTCTTCGTCATAAGCTTGAGGATACTTATAAGGTCGCTTGTAAATGGCATCTTCGTGTTTAGTTTGAATGACATGCTTAATAGTACTGGTGAAAGTCAAATTTTCACTTTCTTTGTACTGTATGTCTCTAAACTCATGAAGGATTTTTGTTAATTTAAATTTTTCTTCCTCATTGAGGTGTTCGAGTCTGAACTGATTAGTTTCTAACAACTCATTTTCGATTGCGAAATTAAACGGTTGGTCAGATGTGAATGGCGGATCAAGGCAATCAAATTCGGTATCTTCCATATGAGGTGGATCAACACGATTGACAGCGGTCTTGTCCTTTATGATATCTTCATGATTGTATCTCATGATAAATGGGTAATCGCTTAAAATAACAGTTTCCTCTTTATAATTTATATTTGCTTCGCAAGCTTCGAGATATTCCCTGCCTAACAATACATCGTAATTTTCTGAAAATTCGTGTATGTAAAATCTTTGGTGTTGTGGACAAAGTTTACTTGGGGCTAAGGAAATACATTGGTTTAAACAAATATTTCCTTTTATCGTTTGGACTTCCAAATGACAGGTTTTAATTGGGAAATTTAAAAAGTTCTTTTTCATTAGGTTTATAGAGGAACCTGTGTCGATTACGCATTTGAGGTGAATGTTGTTCATGATTAATCGAATGAAGGGGTTTCGTTTTGTTCTTGGTCCGAGGCTGCGTGATGAAAATTTTCGGCAGTATCCATTTTGGATTGACCACTAGAACTTTCGCGTTGTCTTTTGACAGGCTGATTTGAAGTGTTGGCTGAATTTCTGTTTTGTTGGTAGTTCATTGGGTTTTGAAATCTACCCTGATTTAGATTTTGTTGAAATTCTTTGTGCAACTGTGAGTTGCTTTGGTTTGGGGTTTGAAAGTTTTGATTGGCATTATTTGTGTTTGGTGGGCTTGCCACAGGATAGAAATTTTGATAGTTTCCTCTATTCTTGCGAGCATCACTACTGTTTGACGTAGTTGAAGTGTTGGTTTTTGAACGGTCAGACAAGTTGTTTTCGTATAGTCCCTCTCTCTGAGCTACTTGTTTTAATTTGGTTATTGTTGTTATGTCGTACCTAGACAGAGTCATGAAAATTCGGTCGGGTAACTTTCTTGTTATGACGTCTTTGATTGTGTTGTTCATTGCATTTGTGTATAAAAGTGTATTTGTGGGAATGCCTTCCAACATTAATTTGTTTGAAATTACAAAGGATTTAAATTCAAGGTCTTCTATAAACTTACGGATATTTCCGTTATAATTTGTATTATATAATCGACGAAGCAGTTCCTCGAAGGGCGTCTGTGTTTTGAATTCGTCAATCAGCGCGTTCCTCAGATGTGTCCAGTTTGTGGCTCCTGACAGCTGTGCGACCCGCTGTGCTGCTCCAGAAGTTTGTAGCTCAATAGCTCCGAATAGAACGTTGTGTTGTCTCAGATCTTGAGTGGGGTACAGCTGCATTATGTAGTCCACTCTTCTCACGAACGCCGTGAGTTCTTCAGTTTCTCCATCAAAAATCGGCACTTGTTTTATTTGTCCAAGAGCTTGCTTCAGGAGAAGCAATGACAAAACCATCGGTGGAATTGATGGGGCTGGGCTTGGGCTTGTTGCCATGATTGATGTTGGTTGATTGATGATTTACTTTTCTTTTAGTATTTTTGTTTTCTTTGTATTGTTGTGGCCTGGGATAACAATTATCCTTTAGCGGTCACAAAGCACAATTAACAAAGTTTGTCACGTTTATTTATGCCCAAGCACTTGTTTTGTTTCGCCTAGGACTTCAGTTGTCCTTTAATGGTTAACACTTTTCTTGTAAATTGCACACGCACGTATGTTCTTTGGCGGATATGTATTTTGGTTTATTAAAGTTCAACTTTTATTTTTGACTTTGGATTTTCCGATCCTTAGTAGTCTTTTAATATCGTTGATTAAAAACACTTAACATATCCTACCGGCTGCGCCAATAACGAGTTCCGACTTTAGTTTATTTTAAAAAAATATAACTTTATTAAAATAGAAAACTTAAAGCGAGTTGAACATCGGAGTTTGATAATAATTCAAGACTGATTGTAAAGTAGTTTGACGTCGCTTAGCAAACCTCGGCTGTGAGCTTTTGGAGATGAGCTTTGCGCTCTAATATAAACAGAGAGAGATCTTAGGGATCGCTCTCATTGAGAAGACGAATATTTGGGTGCTAAGCAACAGCCTGGATTTGTGCCGCGTTCGCAGATTTGACCCTTGGTGGGAATAGCAATTCTAGCGGATGTTTACATTAACTGTTTCGATCGTGGGAGCGCTTGAATTGTTATTTTCACCAGCTTCTTATTCTTATTGATATCTTATTACTTGATAGGGGGAATATGTGTGAGAATATTTAAGTGGCTATGTGCATTACATATGTTACTATATGTAAAACTCCAATGTTAGACTTAAGTATACTGAAACAGTTGAACGTAATTCAGTCGATAAAATCTGATCAACGTCAACAGACGTTGGTCATTCAAATAAACTAATATACTAAAACACTAAGTCTTTTAAATCAACCAAACTTCTCTTAATTACAGTACAAACGCTACACAGCTGCAGCAGCGAACATTTTTATGCGTGTGAAGTGTGTACAAGGTTTGTGCATATATGTATGTGTGTATGTATACACATGTGAACGCACAAATGTATGTATAACTGTTAAAGTTGGCGACGCCGCGGCGGTCGCATCTAAAATTTTACCGCGAACAGTTTCTTGCATGTTTCTTTTTGTTGTTTTTTTTTACAAACATACATACAGTGAACCTCTAATGTCTTCATACAGCTTAAATTTGTCAAATTTGGATATGAAAAAGATGTTTTAATGCGGGTTTCTTATATTAACCTTTTATTCAATTAAATCCCGTTTAAATGATGCAAAAATTTCTTTAATCCATTAAGTATCCATCGAAAATTTTGAATTAAAAAAAAGTAAATTTTTCAACTTTTTTCCTCGATTATTTCCAAAAAATATTGTGATGCAAAAAAATTCTTGAAACAATTCTAAGAGTGACTGCAAAAAAAAATTTAAATTTAATTGAATCAAAGATTAATATAAGAAACCCGCATTAAAACATCTTTTTTATACCCAAATTTGACAAATTTATGCTGTATGAAGACATTAGTGGTTCACTGTATGTATGTATGTGCCTTGCAGCGCGTGTGTACTTACATACATATAGTGAATCAAAACAGTAATGTTGTACCAATAATTTCTGGATGTTTTCATTGATTTTAAGCTGTGTTCATATGTTATAATTTATATATTTAGATGCGCAAGTGACATATGAAAGCTTAGAGTACATGCAAAAGGAAGATATCAAGGAGGCGATTCCTCCTCTTGGATTAAGGATGCAATTTCGGGAAAAGCTTTTCAAAAGGAAGAAGCAAGTGGTATCACTGCGGACGGCAGTCCGCTCTAGTGACGAAAGCAGCACGAAGGGTGCGAAGGCGACTAGCATATATACACAGGAAGAATGGAAGATTTGCTATGACTGTCCGATAGGCATTCGGCACTGCGCAAAAAGTTTTTTTAAGTGCAAAGAAGCTGAACCTTTTTGCGCAAAGTGCGGAGTGCCTATTTTTTAACTTTGTATATGTTCATTTTTTTAAGCATATATAAAAAAATTTATATATTTCGTCACAAAATTGGATATCAGAAATTTTGTGGCATGGAAATGTTTTCGTCACTAGACTTTTACCGCGTAAAGAGGTTTTTTTGGGGGATAAACAAAACACTTCTACAAATAAAACACATATACTAACATGTATAACAAACCTGGAGCTTTGTTTTCCATAGTTATTTTCATAAATATGCCCTTTTCTATTTATTTTTAAAATGAAATAAAAATGAGAAATTTGTTGTGGGAATCTCAGCCTAGTGCGCACAATATAAACAGTTAACTTTCAGGGCCGAAGAAAAATTACAGGGATGCTTAAAAAAAAAAAAATTTTATTTCTTAGTTCATTGGAATATTTGCTATTGGAATAAAATGTTTTTCTTGCATAATTCACGATTATGATTTTTTGAATTTACGTAAAAAAAAACGGCTTTGGGACCATAGTGCAGCGCACAGTGTAAGATTTTGCCAATCTAGGGGGACTTAATTCAATAGCAGTCGTAATTTTAAAGCTATCGACTTGAAATTTGAAGTGAATGTTTGAATATCCCCTAAGAAATTTTTGGACTAAAATTTATAGTGGGCGTGGCAGTTTTAAGGGCTTAAAATACGGAAAAACCAGAAATTTTTAATTTTTTTAGCACACAAACCGCAATAAAAAAAAAACAAAATTTTTTATCAAAAAAGTATCAGATTTGTATTTTTTGTTTTAGTTTTAGTCAATTAAAAACTATTTTTTTAAAATTAATAATAAAAAAAAAAATTTTTTTTTTTATTTTAAATTGATTATTTTTGTTATAGGCTCAAGTTTTTGCTTGTAACTTCAAAATGATTGGCCGAATAAAAAAAAAAAATGGTTTTCTTTTAAAGATAATATATTTATTAAGAGAAAAAAAATGTTTTCATATTTTTCACAATTTTTTAAATTAAAAAAAAACAACATAAAGTTGATAAAATGGCTGGGCGAAATTATTTTTTGCAAATTTTTTTCAAAATCTGAACTTAAATCTTAACTTTCTTCACTAGATTGACCAAAAGATAAAAAATTTACGGTTTGAGGTTCAAGGCGGGACATCAATCTTATAATCAACATCTTTTATTGTGTCCTGAAGCCAATTTGCATAATTGGTCATAAATCTGGATATATATCTCCTAGAATTACTCTACCTCGGCTCAAATTCATGGCACATGCTTGATAAGTGCATTTTTAACTTATTATTATCAATATCATTGCAAAAAATCATTGCTGCGTGCTCTAAGAGTGAGTTAAGCCTAACGGCTCTTACTGTACTTGACCAAACCTCGAAAAATTCTGCGCGTGTTATTTTACTCATTGCTAAATTAAAGTGCTCAGGGCAAAATATGGGCAAAATGTTATTCCTGATGCTGATTCAGAATGATTTTCTTCAAACGATGTATGTTCTGGATGATTAGAATACGATAGAGTACAGTTAGTTTTTTCCATCAAAAATAGAATATTGTGAAAAATTTACTTACTTTTTGTAGGTCGATTATAAAGAACCTTTATATTGCTAAAAATCAATTATGCTCCAAAAATGATAGAAAAAATAAAAATTGACTCCTCACAGTGACCAAACGATCTAATTGAAAAGACGAAACTTTGTCAACTGCTGGTCGTTGTCCGATGCAATTTTGCATGCATTTCAAATGCACCGGTTTAAGAACCGTTATTTTGTGAACAAAAATTTTTTGTTTTGTTTTGTGCTTGTTTTCGTAACATTTGAACATTTCTAAATTGACTTCTAAAAGCTCATTGACCTTAAAAAACATTTTTTTTTTCAATTAAGTCCCCCTAGATTGGCAAAATCTTACACTGTGCAGCGGTCGGATTTTGATGATCGAGGTGTCATTCGACGCGTAATTTTGATTAGAATTGTTAAAAATTAAATTCAGAAAGGCTCCAACGGCCCCATTAGCTCCAATCATTGAAATTTTGCCCCTCCCACTTACACCTGTTTATCTCACGAACCAGGTGAGTTTTTAAAAGTCTTAGTATGCACATTTGTAAGTTAAGTTGATACCTTTCGATCGGTATATAACTCGACCTGATCGGACAGTCATAGCAAATCTTCCATTCTTCCTGTGTATATATGCTAGTCGCCTTCGCACCCTTCGTGCTGCTTTCGTCACTAGCGTGGACTGCCGTCCGCAGTGATACCACTAAAGCAGCATAGGCGGCTATATGATGATGTTGGACCGAGCTTATTTGGTTGAGCAGTTCTTGTTTGTTGAGTGTTGGCAATTTTAGCTGCAAATCATCCAGCTCTTTGTCTTCTTGTTCCTTGTAATCCGAGCTGTTGAATTCTGTTGGTGGTACAATTGTGGTGCTTGGCTTGATGATGTCACCAAAGCGAGCATAGCTTTTCGTAGCTTGACTTATGATGTTGGCAAAGGTACTGATGCTGATTTCTGCGTTGCGTGCAGTACAGCCAGATGATAGCGAAAGTAGTCCGGTGTCTTCTAGTTGTATTGTGGATGGTGTTCCGTTGCATACGGCTTGTAGTTCCATTGTAGAATGTGTTGCAAAAATCCAATTATTCGGTCGGTGTGTTTCTTTCCATACCATTTTGGTTGTTGTGCGAATTATTTGACACATTGTTGGTGTCTTGTTATAAAACAGCTGAAACTCACATCGATTGTTTACATTAAACACAGCTTGATGGTCAAAGCATATGTATTCTTCATTTGGTAGTGTGAGGCAGCGTCACAGATCATCGTGTGTAAGTCCCATGAATTGATCCCTGTGGTCGTTTACAGCTATTATAGGTGTTTTGAGCTCAAACAATCTCCAACTTGTTGAGTCCCACACCGGAATTGGCACAATATTAAATAGCTCTAAAATTGATGTTGACACTAGTGGTAATATTACTCTGAATATTACATGAGTGTCGGTGGCTGTGCCTTCTGCTCGCATATTTCTGTATAATTGAATTACGTTGGGTGATGGCACAGGTAGCATTTGATCTGGTGGCAAATGATGCCGTATTTGATCCAATTGATCCTTTAGTTGATTAGGAGAAATCAATATTGGGCTTTTTGTATGTTGGCGAATTCCTGTTAGTACGTCCACTTTTTCCGATTGCATGCGCTGAAGCAGTGTTAGTTGAGTTGTCAATGCCAGGTACGTTTCCGTGAGCCGTGCTCCAGTGTACTTTCCTCTGTTTTCGGTAATGGCAGCAACTTGTTGCTCAAGTATATTCGGATATTCGCAACAATCGCGGTATCGCTAAATTAAGTGCAATTCCCAAACTGTTTGAGCTTATTATTACAAACCAAATACAACACCTTGTCAGCCAAGCGGTGCGGACGTGTTTTTCCTTCGCTCGCGAGCAAATAAGAAAATTAATTGAACTTGAACAATATACTTGAGCAGCAAATTAAAAAGTGAAAACTAAAAAACCTTTGCGAGTGTGTTTGCAATTGTGTGTACGTGCAATCAAATTAATTATAATTAAACTTAAACTAAAACTAAAACTGTAATTAATTTTTCTTTCCGTCACTGTATTAAAAACCAAACGATCTGTGCAGCATAGTGCAAATTGTTAGCAATATTGTTAAGATATTGCGTTAAGATATTGTGTGAACAAAAAACAAAAAAAAGCACCCTTCGTGCTGCTTTCGTCACTAGCGTGGACTGCCGTCCGCAGTGATACCACTAAAGCAGCATAGGCGGCTATATGATGATGTTGGACCGAGCTTATTTGGTTGAGCAGTTCTTGTTTGTTGAGTGTTGGCAATTTTAGCTGCAAATCATCCAGCTCTTTGTCTTCTTGTTCCTTGTAATCCGAGCTGTTGAATTCTGTTGGTGGTACAATTGTGGTGCTTGAGTTTTACAATTGGACATTTTGGAGCATAAAACCAGCCTTCTCAGTGCAGATAAGGACAGAAGGTCACGGATCCGACTATCGCCAACCCCTCCGCTGCGGCGGTGTCCATAAAACGGGGCTCTGGTGACCGAGAACGAGCGGTATAACTCTTGGGAAAAAGCCGAGGGGAAACCTTTTGGCCGCCGTGGGACTGTCTGAGAAAGCTGGTTTCCTCAACGCGACGCTCAGCATTGCAGCGTACTCCGCCAACTCCGCAGGTATTTGTGAGCCCAGCAAAAACGCCTGAAAAAAATGAAGATTTGCTGCCAACTACGCTGAAAGGCACACTAACTCGTATGGGAGTGGTTCTTGAAACCCTGACTGTCTGGTTCAACAGTCAGAGGTATATAACAATTATAAGGAAGGAGGAAATAATCCAGCTGAGCTGCCTCCAGAAGCTGGCCATGGATCTTTGCAGTGCAGATCTGGCAAGCACTGCAGTGCAAACTACGCCGACGGTAGGAGCAGCAGTATCCATGCGTAATGCTGCCGTTAAAAAGGCGACTGGCACGAGAGCCAAAAATGGAGACACCCCTAAGCGTCAGAGGGACCCAGCTTGGGAGTTGCGCAAAACCCCGCCCAAGAAGAGCAAGAGCCATGACAAAAACATGGCTCCGCATGTAGTAGCCGACACTCAATCCACAACAAAAGTTCCCATCAACAAAGAAGGTGCATGGACTTAGGTCGCGGGCCGCCCAAATAGACAACGTAGCGCAAAGCCGGACGCAATTCTCGTCAAGGGAGTGAGCGACTGCACATATGCCGATCTTCTCAAGACTGTGAAGTCCCATCCTGGTCTGAAGGATATGAGCAACGACGTGCAGGGCATCAGGATAACTGAAAATGGTAGCCTATTGCTTCGACTGAGCAAATCATCCACACATGGTCTCCAAGAGATTACCCAGGCAGTGGAAAATGCTCTAGGAGAGAAAGCCGAGGTAAAAGGACTCACTGAGCAAACGCCACTGGAGATACGCGATCTGGATGACCTCACTACGAAGGAGGATATATGCGAGGCTTTCAGCACTAAGAAGGAGAACATCAGGCTGGTCCCGGCAGACATTAAAGGGACCAGAAAATCCTACGGAGGCACGCAAACTGCTACATTATTGGTCGCGGCAAGCAAGGCCAAATCAATTCTCGATCTTGAGAAAGTGAGGATTGGCTGGGTGGTCTGCCGCATTCGCAGTATTAGCCAACCAAAACGGTGTTTTAAATGCCTGGACTATGGTCACATAGCAGCACAGTGTGGCACAAAAGGACATGTAGCAAAGGAGTGCACAAATCAGCCCAGATGCGTTTTATGCGTGAGAAAGGGCGCACAAAACATGGACCACGCTGTGGGCAACTTCATATGTCCATCCTATCGTGAAGCGACCCGAAATACAAAATGTTAAGGACACTACAAGTCAACCTTAATCACTGTATTGCCGCACAGGACTTACTTAAGCAGACCGTACGAGAATTGAACATTGACATTTATTTTTTATTTTATTTATTTATTGTCAGGCTAAAAGCAGCCGACACAACAATTAATTTAAAAATATGACATTAAAATTAAAAAAAATTATATATACTGGGGTGCCACAGAAATCTCTTTCACCTGAAAAATGACGTAAATTTCATACAAATGTACGTCAAATTCAAGTGAAAGAGATTTCTGTGGCACCCCAGTATTATATTTAAGTCGTAAAATAAATTTAAGTTTAAATTAAAATTAAATACTCTGGTGAATCTAAAATGAAAAAGAAAATTTTTGGCCCAACATTTGCTGCAAGGATTGGGGAAAACCCAGAAAAACCCAATCAGACCAAATTGATATTAATAAGTAGTTAGTTGGTAAGACTAGTTAAAAATGATATTATAGAGGCTTTAACAGTGGGCGGAGAACGCTCGACATAGCTATAATAAGCGAACCCTACAGCATCGGATCAACAAACGCCTGGGCCTCTGATGTGTCAAAAAAGTCGGCGATCTGGATATGCAGCAAAAGCCCGATGCTACTCCAATCGATGCACTCTGGCACTACACAGAAAAAAAAATCCGGGATATTTAGCCCGGATTCAATCCGAAACGATGTCAAAAGTGGGGTAATCTCGGATTTACTTAAACCAAGTATGAAATACATGATTTTTTCAATCCCGAATTCAATCTTAAAATTCTTAAATTCAGGCTAAAAATTCAATCCCAACTACACTTAAATTGAGGATTAAAAAATTTAATCCCGAATATTCTTAAAATCAGATTCAAAAAATGCAATCCCGAGTATTCTTAAATAAAGGCTTAAAAAAATTGATCCTTGAAATTCTTAATTTCAGGCTTACAAATTTTAATCCCATAAATTCTTTAATTCAATCCCGTATATTCTTCAATTTTAATCCTGAATATTCTTAATTTCAGGCTAAATATCCTAAAATTTACATTTAAACTTTAAACATTGAAACTTTTTCTTACATTTAAACTTTCTCTTGAAAGAATTTATTTTTTTATTCTTTAAACCTCTTAATCTTATTGATACATTTTTAATACATTTAGTTATATAAATTTTGGTCTTACATATGTTTTTCCATTATTTAAAGGATATAAATGTAAAGGGGTTGTATTAAATATGCCAATTTTTCTTAAAAGCATCTTATCAACTACTGAGCCAACTTCATATAACCTTAAATGCTTGTCAAATTCCTTGATAAGGATTTCTTTACAAATTATAAAAATCTTTTCATTTTTCCAAACTACTATATTCAATATTTTAAACAATGTGAATGACTTTGATTTTATTGCAACATAATATTTGGATTTATATTGTGTACCCTTATATGTTATATCGTTAAATATTTTGCAATCTTCGAAATTAATATCAGTTATGTCAGCAATTTCATCAAAGTCATTTTTTGTCATTACATTTTCTAATGCCAAAGAATTACAAACAAATATTGGGCTTAACGTTTCCATATTATTAAATATAAAATTTGCAAACTTAAGAGCGTTCTTAATAGCTATTGAAATAGGAGGATTTTTTCTTGATGTTATGCTGTTAAAATAAATTTTGGCATCCTTATGCTTCGCTTCAAAGCGCATGCACCATAAGTATTTCAATGGGCCACATTTTTTTATTGCACCAAATAATTTAATGTATGTACATAGACTGATGCTTACATACTAATGACTGCAAGTGATCTAATTCGTTATCCGAGTATTCGGATTTAAATATACGTAACAAGCTTATTATATCAAGTAATACTAATAAAATTTCCCAATACTCATTACCGACCGGTATAAGGTCTCCGATCATAAGTGGTAAGAAATGAATAAAGGAAGATGATTCACTTGCAGTCATTTTTAAATTATTTGATTTTAAACGATTAATACTTAAAGGTACAGATAAATTAGCCATTTCTGTTTCACCGAACGTTAATAGGTTTGTCTGTGATTAATTGTTTCTAAAGAAATTACTTGGTTGTCTATTAAGGAAACTAAAACATTACATGCGTCATAAATGCAAACGCCTTCATATATATCGTGCATTAAATCAAATGAAAATACTTGAGTCGAATTGAAATATTTTAAGTCATTGAATATACAAGCATTCTTCACACCAGTTTCCGTATAATCATTTTCCAAAAGATCTTGATAAGTGGTTTCATTTCTTAGGGTATCGGTGATTTCGGCAACATCAAACTGCATTTGTGACTTAACCCTTTTACAAGCGCGACAATATCGCTATGCATTAAAGGATTGCACAAAGCCTAATATACTGTTAACCCCTAAATTGAAATGAACTTTACGTATGACACCAGCTGTTTTTATTTCAATGCCTTCTTCTAATAACTTTAGCTCGTTTACTAGGTGGTAAAATGATCGCGCATTTCCGTATTCGTGTAAATTGGATGAGGATATGAAAGCTGCAGAAAAAATAAAGTCTAAATTAGACAGGAGATGCTTGGGCATCAATGGGAAATTAATATAGCAACCACATATTGAATATGTGTGACTACCAAGAGCGTTATTAATTTGAAAGTCATCGAAGTACAACGAATATGGAATAACTAGATCTGTTTTAAATTGTGTGATTATATTCTTAAATATCTCTCCGTTAGCAAAATTGATAAGGCTATTGCTACGCAAACTGTTCTTTATATTTTCCAATGTATAGTCCAAGAGTTTTGGGATTTCAAAAATAGATTTAAATGTAAAGCTTAATGGCATAATAATTATACTAAATGATTTACTGCCTAATGTAGGATTTCCGTGAGATGTTATTTCCGTAATTTTTTCATCAATTATAAAAGACTTTGGGTCTTCGTATAAATTTAAACTTTTCATTTTTTTTATTAGTTTATATTCGGTGGATATTTCATCAAACGGATTCCTACAAAAGTTTAAAATAGACTTTAGATCATTGCTTATAAGTATTATCTTCGCTCAACCGGCTTTCAATTAAGGTTGCAACGCAAGAAAATAAGGATGATACAGAATTTTGCAATTCAACTGCATAATTTCTTGGCATTGAACTTTTGGCATACAAATTCAATGAAATTTTAATTGCATCAAATTGTAATTGAGTTAAACTAATTGGAACAGATTGCGTTACAGTAGGACTAGCTAATGGAAGTTGAACTAGTGACTCTTCATGAGTATAAAAAGAAGTAGCTTTTTCAATAACAGCTGGAAAATCATACGTTTCCTTATCATCTATGTGTGTCTTTTCTAAATGATCTTTAAAATATCGAAAATTGGTGAAAGTTTGATTGCAGTTATTTTGCTTACATATTAATTTTAAGGACTTTCTTGTCAGCAAATGTGAAGCTTTAAAATGTGCTATTAGCAGACTTGGAGTCTTAATACTTTTCTTGCAACGAAAACAAATATACATCTTAATTCTTATTTAACTCATGAATTAGAGCAGTAACATTTGCTGATTTACAATCGAATTTGGTATTAATATTATAAAAAAACTTTTAAATAAAGAGCCATGCAGGCTCACAAGCTTTTGGATACTCTAAATTAAGTACTTGAAATATCTTGAAGCACAAATCAAGACTTTGAATGAAGGAATCAAATTTAAGAATGTTTTGGTCATAAAACACAAAAAATGCTTTTACATTATTTTCAAGCCCTTCTATGATAATAAATGGCTGTACGGTTTGCTTAATTGAATAATACTTATTAACTATAGCGTAGTACGCTCTAGCCGAAAATATTTTGGACGCTCGAAATGTTCGATGTTTTGAGGTCGGGCCTTACAGAATTCAGTGTGACAGCATAATACCAAAAAATCACTAAAAAGTTGAGAGATTGTTGGTTCTTTGCTGCTGTGGTCACACTGTTACGTCAGCTGTTCACAACAAACAAGTAAATACAATTTCAAACAATCAAAGTGACAAAATGGACCAAATGGACTTGATCTGTGAAGTAGCAGCGACCAATACCATAATTTTTGGATTAACGGCCTATGCTCTGTTGTTAGAGGCGGAAGAGGAGCAAGAAAGCAAACCGCGCGAGTGTTGGGTCAACCCATTTTTGCGAGAAAGAAACATCAAGGGTCGATATGGTAGCGGAGTAAGTATTAATATAGATAAATACATGGACAATACATTATAATATCTATCATTTATTTGTAGTTTGCAAATTTGACATATACCCCGAAGATGTTTACAGAAAACTTTCACATGAGCAGGGCCGACTTTGAGCAGTTGTTTAGTTTGGTGGAGCCATACTTGGTGTCGAAGAGAAATCTTCGTCCAGATGCGATTCCACTTAAAGCTAAGTTAGCCTGTGTTCTTGAGTGAGTATAATATTTTAATATCTAGATTCAAATATTATATTTGTGTCTTATTTTTATTAGAATGCTTGCGTCAGGATGTTTACATCGTCAAGTTGCGTCGAATTACCGCATAAGCAAGCAACATCTTGGAACGACCATAGACTTGGTCTGCAATGGCATTTGCTCAGCGCTGTCCGGAGAATTTCCGAGGTGGAACAAGCCAAACATGTTCAAGTGGGCCGAAGAATTTGAAAAGCTGTGGCACTTTCCAAACTGCATTGGCGCCATAGATGGCAAACATGTTGCTATAAAAAAGCCACCGAATAGTGGCAGTGCTTTTTACAATTACAAAGTAAGTTAATTTGCTTATGTAATATTTCCCTCCCTAACATTAACCTTTTGTATGCAATATTAGGGCTTCCATTCTATTGTGCTGATGGCGGTGTGTGATGCATCATATCGCTTTACGTATATCGATGTTGGTGCTTATGGTAGCGAGGGTGACATGAATGCCTTTTCGCACAGCAAGCTGGGAAAAAAATTGCTGTCGGGTAACCTCGAGTTTCCAGAGAACTCGCTGTTAAATGGCGTCCCAACTCCATATTTTTTTGGTAGGAGATGATGCGTTCCCATTAGACACCCGAATTATGAAGCCATACGGATCCAAAGCCCTAGCTAAAGACGAGCGCATTTTTAATTATCGTCTGAGTCGAGCTCGGCGCTGCATTGAGAATGCGTTCGGACTTCTTTGCACCAAGTGGATTGCCGTGCAACGTCCTTTGTTGTGCAGTCCGGATCGTGCGCAAAAAATTGTTGCAGCTTGCTGTTCCTTGCACAATTTTATGTTGCGTACAAATCCGCGGGAATACATGCCGAACAACATGGAAACTCTTACCCGTAGTACACTAGCTGAGCTTCCGTCATTTCGTGGTCGCTACACCGACTATCCCAAACATATTCGGAATTCCATTAAAAATTTTGTAAACTCCCCAGAGGGGTCCGTTTCTTGGCAGGACGAAGCTGCTGGGTTCTAAAATACATGGAATTAAATAAAAACAAATTAAAACATATATTTTTTGTGTTTTATTAATATTTAAAAGGAACTTCAGATGTGCTTAAAATGTAAAAGGAACTTCAGGTGTGCTTAAAAAGTAAAGGAACTTTAGTTTCATTTGATTGATTGCTTGATTGATTAAATGGCTACTTGATTAATGTTCAAACGGCTCAAAAGTTGATGTTTGCGGTGTTGCGTTATTGCTAATCGCGTTTTCAAAATTTAACAGCATTTGGGTTACAGCGTTTGTGGCTCTGCGTGCCATCTCCGGTTCGAATCCCCTTATGATGTCGCTCCAGTATAAAGCTGCGGGAAGAGCCGCGGATCTAGCGACAGAAAGCATCTCTACCTGCTTATCTATTAGAGAGTGAATTTGGCTGAAAGCCTCCTTTGACCCTGTCTTGTCCACCTTAGCTCGTTTGCTGGCCCTCTCCTGTTGTAAATTATATATTATTGTTATGAATATGTAGTTTATAAAATATTCGTGCTTGTACTTACGTACGAGTACGCCGACGTGTTCTCGCACGATGTGTTGCTCGCATCAAGACCGTCTTCAACGTAGCTCGCTTGACTAGCGTCCATGGATGCATTCGCTTCAAATTGAAGGTCCCAATTAGAGCCCTCAGACATTAGTCCTTGGCTGGTAGACGGGACGTCATCTAATGCGCTGCAATACGTTCTACAATAATAAGTGCAAGCACAAAATTTGTATTTTATATTTTCTTTAATATTTGTTGTATATGTACTTACCGCCTTTGCATCGAGAGCTCCGGCAAAAAAGCCATGTATGGCGCCAAATGCCATTCAACCGCTTCATTGGCCATGGGTGGCTGTGGCCCTACTCCACCGGCACTTCCACTCTTTGCCCGCTTCTTCTCCGACGCCTTAATGTGGTATTTGTAGCTGTCCCGAAGCGATCTCCATGCTGACTTGCAATCTTGTACTGCAATCAAAGTAATCCATTAAATATTGTCTCATAAACAGTCCAAGAAAACTTACCAGGTTTGTTAAGCGCCTCTGCAATACTCTCCCATGCACTTTTGATAAATGTCGCATCAAAATGCTTTTTATCGGTTAAATCCCATATGATTGGCCTCTCTCTCACCTCTTCAATCAGCCTTATTCGTTCCTCATTTTCGAAGACATCAATTCGGCTCTTATTTTGCTGCTTACTTTTTCCCGCCATTGTTGTTCATTGATTTAGACCATCCAAAACAACGATTCAATCGATGTTTTGAAAGGTCAAAATAAAGCTGCCATCTGTTGACCAAACAGTGTTGTAAAACGCCAGAAAATATTCTGAGCTGCCCATATTTAGGTACAGCGTACATACGTTTAGAAATGGCCTTACAAAATAATTTCGAGCATGTTTGCAACCCTTTTTTTTATATGAAGTTTTGGCCTTGCAAAAACATTTTCGGCTAG